>CAUYLG010076721.1:0-15694 GCA_963573385.1 Cacajao melanocephalus
CACGTGTGGCTCCTCCGCCGGGAATCTCCCAGTTTGTGGGCCACAGAAATTCGTCTGAAATTGCAGCGCCCACTCGCTCTCTGTGCTTTCACTGGGAGCTACAATCCTGAGCTGTTGTTAATCAGCCATTTTGGATCTCTCCGCCTCTTGCCTTCTTAAACTTCTAAAAGGATGAGAACTAGGGAACACCATGCCAGTCATATTGAACTATAAGAAATAATTAGTTGAAAGATATTCAACTATGTTTTTTAAATTATGTACTTTATAAACAGTGTGACTGTTTTTCCCTATTGAATTGGACAGATGTTTGATTGAATTAGTTTAATTTTGTTGATATTATGTGGGTGCAGATTGCCTCTGATCACTAGAAATAATCAACTTAAACACATACCTACTTGTATTGATTATTAATAAGAATAGAAATAAAATCTGATCACAAAAAACTTAAACTTTTTTTTGCCATTGTATCAAAACTGTGTACATGTGTATTTGCTGGAGTTTTAACACTTGGAGAAGGTGCCTCTCAAGCCCTTGAAACTGAAGAGTGGATTGGAAAGTTATAAATGAGTGTTCTGTCTTAGTCACAGGAAAGATAAAGAGAAATTCTGGCACTTTTTCTCGTTCAGCAATCATAAAAGTAATCAATAAGAAGCAGCAACATTCTCAAGTATTTTAGATAAATGGAAGATGGGAAAAGCACATGTATTAGTTTAGTAAGGTGGCTATAAGAAAATACCACAGACTGGGTGTCTTTTTTTTTTTTTTTTTTTTTTTGAGACAGAGTCTCACTCTGTCTCCAGGTGCCACGCTGGAGTTCAGTGGCACAATCACAGCTCACTGCAATTTCCGCCTCTTCAGTTTAAGCAATTCTCCTGCCTTAGCCTCCCGAGTAGCTGGGGACTACAGGCATGTGCCACCATGCCCAGCTAATTTTTGTATTTTTTAGTAGAGATGGGATTTCACCATGTTGGCCAGGATGGTCTCGATCTCTTGACCTCATGATCTGCTTGCCTCGGCCTCCCAAAGTGCTGGGATTACAGGCGTGAGTCAGTGCGCCCAGCCCAGACTGGGGGTCTTAAACAACAGGAATTTATATTCTGACTGTTATGGAGGCTAAAAGTTCAAGATAAAGATATTGGCCACTTTTGTCCCTTTTGAGGCCTATTTCCTTGGCTTATGGAAAGCTTCTTGCTGTGTCCTCACATGGTCTTTCCTCTGTGTGCACATCCATGGTGTCTCTTTGTCCAAATTACCTCTTCTTATAAGTATACTGATCATGTTGGATTAGGGCCTAGGTAACACTTTCATTTTAACTTAGTTACTTCTTCAAAGACCTTATCTCCACATACAAGTACATTCTGATGTACTAGGGAAGTATTAGTCCAGTCTCACGCTGCTAGGAAGAAATACCTGAAATTGGGTGATTTATAAAATTATTCGTAGTTCTGCCTGGCTGAGGGAGGACTCAGGAAACTTACAATCATGGCTGAAGACACCTCTTCACAGGGTGGCAGAAGAGAGAATGAATGTCCAGTGAAGCAGGAAGCTTCTTATAAAACCATAAGATCTTTTGAGATCTAACTCACTATTAACCTAGAACAGGCTTGGGGGAACTGCCCCTATGATTCGATTATTTCCACCTGGTCGCTTCCATGACCCTAGAGATTAGGGGAACTGCAGTTTAAGATGAAATTTGGGTGGGGATACAGCCCAACCATATCACGGGTTTAGGACTTCAACATATGAATTTTGGGAGGACACAATCCAGTCCATAAGGGCACACTTTGCATTCTTTCTCACTTCGTATTTGGAAAATATACATGCATTGTCAGAACATATAAATGCTTTATTTAGCCCCTTTAAACAAAAATGGTGCAGTAGTTAGAATGCCTGAATATAACTAATCATGAATAACTGGAGCTCAGCCAGTATTATTAAGAGGACTCTGTGCAGCTAAAGCATCTATTAAGAAGTCTGTGTACAAAAGATCATGTGCTTTCCTCACAGGAACACATCTTAGGCCCTTATTCCAATCTGATTTATTTAAAGTTTATGCATATTTGTAACGAGAATTATTATTTCATTTCCTACATTAGGATTAGGAGGAAATTTATTTCAGCTGTCATCTCCTAGCTCCTGATTTTACAGGTGAGAAACACAGGCCCCAAAGGCCAATGGCAAAATTCACAGAAAAACCTTCCTTCCTAATTGTATAACCAGAACTTTCAGATGGGCTGCTTGCTGATGATTTGGGATTGGCTTCTAGCATCTGAGCCTCAGTAGAATCTATTCATTCTTAGAAAAGGATGTTGAAATTACTGTGTGGCAAAACACTTCACTAGATATTTTTTTTGTTCCAAACCATAAAAGAAATACCTACTCATTAAGATAAGTCAAATGACTTAGAGACACACAACAAAATCCAGATGTGCCCACCTACTGCTCAATGTGGACAACCCAATGTTTGTCTTTACTTGTCCTTTACATTGCAGAAGCATTTTCCATTTTTAGCTTTTTCTGATAGTTGGCCAGAGACTAGAAAAACAAAAATAGGAAAAAAAAATATTCTTCCAACCTTGTACCCAATCTCCCATACCCTTTATATTTCAATCCCAATTACCTAACAATAGGAGAGAAGTAAAGTGCTTGAGCTTCATTTTTTGGATTCTTCCCGCTATGCTTCTGACTGTTTTTCTTCACAGACAACAGTTTTGGCTATTGAAAGTTTCGGCTTCCTGCAAAAACATGTTTAAATACTATTTTTTTTCAGGAAGTATTTCCTAACTTCTCTAACCCACAGAACTGTCTTTTTTTCTGGAGTCTCCAATAACACCCACTGGCTGGAATGCTTATTTGACATTCATCTTGTGTATGTATGCCTTTTTTCTTACATTGGATGCAAACTTCATGACAGAAAGGGGTTTGTTCAACATCTCTATGAATTGGCTGTTTCTCAGATCAGGAATTGCCAGTGAAGTGCATTTTTGACTCCTCCAAATAGCTTTGAAGTGAGATATTGTTAACACTTTTGCTTGTGGGTGAACTGGCCTGAGAATTTTTGGAGGGATCTACTAATGGCTAGTATTCTGCTCATATAATTTAACATGCAAAAGAGGATTTTTACAGATTCTGAAGTTCCTGTAGCAACTAAAATTTTATCACATATGAGAATTTCAATGACTCAACAATAATGTTTTCATTATTAAATACTGGGAACATACTAGGATTTTAAGATAATATGAGTAATTAACATATTTTGATCCAGTATACATATGATTTCTAGAAAAAGAGAGAAAGTAGGAAAAAACATATTTGGGTCAATTAATCAAATATTTTGCTTAGAACTCACCTGTCTCTTTGCCTTCTTGCTGTTTTGATGAGGTTGTTGAGAGATAAAGAGTGTGTGTGTGTTTGTGTGTGTGTGTGTGTGTGTGTGTGTGAGAGAGAGAGAGAGAGAGAGAGAGAGAATAATTGGGAAACTATGCCTAAAAGTATAATTTTTTTTCTTAGCACAAGTCAGGAAAAAATGACAATGCCACACATCTAAACACATTACAGTAATTTTCCTTGCTAGCTTGATAGTGCTTATAGTCTTTAACCTCCTGAAACCAATATGTGCTGAGTTATGGAACAGGCCTGGGCAAACTGTAATGTTTTACCTTTCCTTCTAAGCATGTTGTCTCTGTGTGCTCTTGATGAGAAAGAAGAAACTTCCGTGTTAAGAACTGCAGCGAATTCAGTTCCACATTTGTTGGGATCCAGCCGAACCCTGTATGTGGGTGCCCTGAGTCCTGGAAGTGATGAGGGAGTGAGAAAGGAAATAAGACAAAGACAAGAGTAGAATTCAAAAGTATGGGTCCAGGGGGCCAACACACTCTAACATGGGGTGAACCGCATTGACACTGGGCTCTGGGCTCCACACACTTTAATTAGGTTCATTATCTTATTAATCTTGTGGGCTGTGGGGAGGAGAGGTAAGAAGGAAGATGGGTGGGGGGAGCATGTGTCTTGCAGCATTCAATGGCAAATGTGGTTCTTCTAAGAAATGCTAAGGACGCTGAATTTTACCACCCATTGTCCAACCAGGTGCATCTGCAAAGAGACACAGCAGATAAGGCACCATACGTTCTGACCACACACAGTGCATAAAGGGGCTTTTATCTTCCGAGCATTGCTGACACAGAGCAATCAGAATTATTCCATATTCTAAGAACATAGGCAGAGCCTATGGCGTTCTGGTCATCTCTACCCTGCAAGGCTTTCCAGCCTCCCAAGCGCCCATGTGCAAAGACCCTCCAAGTCTTGTGAGCAGAGGTTGCATTCCTTCCCAGAGTTCTTGCACAAAGCCCTCTTTATGAGACCCTCAAGCAAACCCTATGTTGGGAAGAGATCATGGGACCAAAGCAGTATTTGCTGCCTTGCAACCACACGGCAGTGTTCCATGGTTATAAAGCACTCTCTGAGTCTTTACTATAGGCCTCCTGTTACCCGCTTGATCTCTGCTTTTATTTTACTGCACCATAGTTGGAGTTTTCTTAATTCAGTATTTGATCCGTGACACAAATCTCAGTGTATAAAAAAGCAAAACAAGCAAAGTAATCATTTAACTCTAAGTAACATAGGTCTGCCCTGACCATCTTGGCCTACAGCATTTATTTCAGTGAAATACCATAAGATAAAAAAAATATGAAAAAAAACCCAGAAAATACTACTATAGTGTGTAATGTGTAGTCATCCTGCAGAGACAACTTAATTGATAACACCACCATAACATAGCAAATATCATGAGTCTAAAACATCACACAACTTTTTTTCACAACAGTAGTAAAAAGCAACTCACAGACTATTATTTTTTAACTAAGACATGTATCAGATACTGAAGGAACTTTAAACTGTTTTAAAACCCAAACATACAGTGATTATCTTTTGTTTTTTTAAATGGCAGCCTCAGCAGTTTTTATCTAAAAGAGGTAGCTTTATCTTTTAAGGTAAACAAACAACCAAACAGGTAAAAATACACTGTTTATTTTAAGGGAAATATTAAACACCTATTCTTTGTCTAGTTCCTTGCCTTTTCACTTAAGATATTCTTCTAATTTTATTTTGGATGATGCAAAATTTCTAGAGCTATTCTATTTTAACTTATTCAGTCAGCAACTTTTCCTTCAGTATGTAATTTTGATGTAAATTACGGACTGTTTGCCATGAAAAAATGTGCATAGCATAACACAGAACTTTAAACATAGTTTCATGATTCATGGACAACTTCAACCCCACCTAGGGGTCCTTGTTGAAAAACTATAAGAAAATGGCAATTTGACAGGGAGAGTACAGCTTCACCTAGACAATCCATGTTCTAATTCTCTGTTCTAAAACAGCAACAGCTGGAGTTTTGCTACTTGCCCTGATATGTTTCATGCCTTTCTTCATGTGCATGGCTATGTACACAAACTGTTAGTCATTGACCCTCCTATTGGTCAGCTGAGAATGAGAAGTCAGATTAAATCAATTATGTATAAATTTCAATCTTTGTGAGAGTCATTGTCATTATGTGTATTTACTGTGATAGGGCAATTTAGAATAACTATTTTTTTATCATCTACTATGTGCAAGTCACTGTTCAGGCACTGTCTTATTTAATTGCCTTAATAATCTCAATGAGGCAAATACCATTGCAGATACTTCTCAACTTACAGTTAGGTTAGGTCCTGATAAACCTATTGCAAGTCAAAAATATTATAAATCCAAAATACAATTAATACTCTGATAAAACCATTGTAAAGTAAAAAAAAATCGTAACTTGAACCGTCATAAGTGAAGGAATAGCTATATGATCCACAAGATACTGAGACACATAATGCCATTTGGTTGTTTGGTTACTTTTTTAATTGTTTCACATAGAGTCAAATAAAAATTGTAATGTCATATAACTTCTTAAGGGGAAGCACCAGCATAGGATGCTGGGCTATAGGATTTCAAAGCCTATATTCATTTCGCTAAGTTATACCTTAAATATATCCTGAGGATATACCATGACTTAATGAAATTTAAATATGGAATAACCAAGAAATAAAACACATTTTAACAAAATGAGACAAAACAATTGAAGCTCCACGGGGCATTTGAGCATCTAATTCTTAATTTACATATATTTTTATTGTCCTCAGAGTTACCAACTTGGCCAGAATCAGAGTGAGGTAACCAGGCTTGGAAACACAGCCCTTAGGGTTGAATTTCTCCTTGTGCATGACTGGTCTGGACAGCTTGTACAATAGAGGGCTTCGGGCTTTTAGAAGTTTGTACACTGTATTTATCTGCATTTCAGTGTCTATTGTTTTCTATTACTTGCAAAAAAATATATCCTGCCCCTTTCCTCTATTACCTATTTTACTATTTCTCTTTCTTTTCCTAGGTAAATCATTCCACATCCATGACTTTCTATGACAGAAGTTCCCACCATATATTTCACCACCATGTCTGCCCTGAGCTTCTATTTCAGATTAGTCTTTGATGTTTTAACTCAAACATTCCACAGGCGAGAACTTTCAAGTAATTTTCCTCCTCATGGCTATTAATTTCATTCTTTATACCTACACTGATAGAACTTCTGTCATCATAATCTAAATAACAGAAGGTAGTAGGGGGAGGTTATTTAGGGGTGAGGAAAGTGATGAATTTGGTTAATGTCAGATGTGGGTTACTTAAGGAGACATCTCTAATATGCAGTTATGGTAAAAATCTGGATATTGTACTAGAGTTCTGGCTTTGAGAAATAGAAAATCTAAGAATGAGACATACCTATTTTTAACGAATTTTTTATTTGTGATAATCTGGAAGATTTCCTTTACCTTGTGACATTGCTGACTGTGATATTCACTAACCTAAAAATCAAGGAATGCTTCTGTTAGAATTTTCCTTAGCAGTCATTCAGTTTAATAATTTTCCTTTTCATTTGAGAAAGCTAGGATCCAGAAAAGTGTGGTAATGTTTTCAACATTTTGAGCAAGGACTACTTTTCAGGGCTCTCTACATTCAGTAGATAAGTTGGGAAAGCCTCAGTGGCTAATTTCACTAGCATTTCTATTATCTGTGATTGGTTCAGCAAAACTGATCCCTCTTCCTTCATCTCAGAGAGAGGATAATACAGACACTAATATATCTGAAATTAAAGTAGAATAATTACATTGTGATACCTTGATGTAATATTGGCAATTGAAAAGCAATGGAAGATAATAGTACTATCATTATCAAACAACAGAGAGAACACTTTTCTCCTCTGAGCCCTGGGAGGCTAAGGCACTTTGGGAGGCATGACACTTTTATTCCTCTAAGGGAACCATTTAGTAAATTGCCACTGAAATGCTCTTAAGGGTCCCTTAAGAGGTCTGCAAGTGTTAATGTTTCTCCCAAAGTGTCTGGCCTAGGCCCAGAGAAGAACAGCAATACTTTCAATTTAAAATTCAGGAGTAGACTGGGCATGGTGGCTCACACCTGCCAAAGCGAGTAGATCATTTGAGGTCAGGAGTTTGGGACCAGCCTGACCAACATGGTGAAACTCCATCCCTACTGAAAATACAAAAAATTAGCCAGATGTGATGGCATGCACCTGTAACCCAGCTACTCAGGAGGCTGAAGCAGGAGAATTGCTTGAACCAAGGAGGCGGAGGTTTTAGTGAGTGGAGATTGTGCCACTGCACTCCAGCCTGTGAAATAGAGCAAGACTCTGTCTTTAAATAAATAAATAAATAAAATTCAGAAATAATAATAATGAAAATAGCTACCTTGCTGTAGCCATTTGAAAGCTCGAAACACATTGTTTTTGTTCCTCTTCACGTTCATTGGCAGTAACAAGGTTAAATGAGGTTCCTTGACTGTCTGTTAAACATGTGGGTGTTCCCATTGGAACTCTCTGCCCAGGTGTTACAGAAGTTTACCAGCTTCACTGTCTTGCTAAATATGGGCTACCATCAGGGGTAAGTGAGGTTACCGTGAGAAAACTTGTAGTTTCCTAATATGAATGTAGCATACTGTGTCATGTGTCTTACATATGTGTGATGTGTGTGTGTGTGTGAGAGAGAGAGAGAGAGAGAAAGAGAGAGAGAGTAAATACATCTCTACCTTTGTCTCTAGATTTCTCTGTTAGTACGTGTATGTGTGTGTCTGTGTGTGTGTGCATGCACCTGCACTTGTCTGTAAGGACTAACAAAGTCATTATTTTGAACATAAGAAAAGGTATGTATAGAATTTTGGAAGAGCATTTCTGTTTGGTGATCCAAACGATTTGGAGAGGAAGGGATTTATAATTTCCAAATTAGTTATCCTTTTGGAAAAATAAACAAGTAGTTATTTTATTAAACAATATTTTAAAAGTATTTGGGCACATTGCTGTCTATTGTATTTTCATACAATTTTCAAAATGAAAATAATGTGATAATGTGATTCATGATATTTTTAAAAATGAAGTAACCAGAATTTTCTCACATTTCCTAAGTGAAGGTATCTAGGCAAACAATAAGATAACTTTTCCATGCTTCTAAATCTTCAGTGGTCTGGCTCTTGCACTTATATTAAAAAAGACATTACCTAGGGTGGTTTATAAGGCCTTATTCTATGAGTATTTATGTAAATACATATTCCTGTAAACTATTCAAATAATTCATTGTTTGGATTCATATAGTGATATTAAAACAGTTTAACAACATTTCTTTAAATAAGTTAATAAGTACTAACTGCAGTTCAAGGAACTCAAAAACAGTCCAAGAAACAAGTTCATTCATGGAAAAGAAAGATTCTTAAGCAAACCTAATGTTTTTCAGTTAGAACATATAATACAATGAAATAAGATTCAGAAAAGGCCTAGAAATATATAGATATGATTATATATATATTAATTGAAAATCAACAGCTAATTTGTATCATCTATCATTTGTTTTCTTTCTCTAGTATACTTATGGCTCCCATGAAAAGTAAAATATTATGCTAACATCAAAAGCCAATTAAATAATGAGCTCCTGCTAGTGTTCCATGGTTAGTCTCATTCCCCAAATATCTGTGATAATTTACACATACACTTAAAGGTTCCTTTATTCTTGGTTTATTATTATTATGAACTCTACACACTTTAAGATTTCCAATATTTAGAACAATTGATTAGAGAACTAGCGCTACCTGACTTCAAAACTTACTATAAATTTAAAATAATTAATACAGTATAGTAGTGGCAAAAGAAGAGACAAATAGATCAATGTAGTAGAACAGAGAGCCCAGAAATAGACCCACATACATACAGTCAAGTAATTTTTGACAAAGGAGTAAAGGTAATACAATGGAGAAAAAATCTTTTCAACAAATGGCGCTGGAACAAATGGACATCTATGTGCCAAAAAAATGTATCTAGACACAGATTTTACACCCTTCATAGAAATTAACTCAAAGTGGACCATGGAGCTAAATGTAAAATACAAAATTATTAAACTCCTAGAAGAAAACATAAGAGAAAACCTAGATAATCTTGGATTCAGTGATACATTTTAGATAACACACCAAAGATACAATCTATGAAATAAACAATTGATAACCTGAACTTTATTAAAAGTTAAAACTTCTGATTTGTGTAAGAGAATGTCAAGAGAATAAGACAATAAGACAAGCCAAAGACTGAAGGAAATACATCAAAAGATACATCTGATAGAGGCCCACCAAAATATACAAAGAATAATGTACAAAATACTCAACAATAGTGTTTACTTTCATCTTATTTTTAAAATGGGCCAAAGACCTTAACAGACACTTCACTAAAAAGATGTGCAGAGGCCAAATAAGTGTATGAAAAAGATGCTTCATATCATATGTCCTCAGGGAAATGCAAACTAAAACAGCAATGAGATACCACTTATACATCTATGAGAATGACCAAAAATCTAGAACATTGACAACATCAGCTGCTAGTAGGAATGCAAAACAGCATAGCTACTTTGGAAGACAACTAGTAGTTCCTTAAAAAACTAAACATACTCTTATCATAGGATCCAGCAATCTTATCTCTTAATATTTACCCAAAATAATTAAAAACTTATATCAGTGCAAAAATCTGCACACAAATAAAACAGCTATATTCATAACTGCCAAAACTTGGAAGGAACTAGAATGTCCATCAGTAGGTGAAGGGATAAATAAACTGATCCATCCAGACAATGGAATATTATTCAACACTAAGAAGAAATTAGGCCAGGCATAGTGAATCATGCCTGCAATCTCAGTGCTTTGGGAGGCCAAAGTGGGAGGATCACTTGAAGCGTCTCTATTAATTAAGAAAAAAGAAAAAGCCAGTCATGATGGCACATCCCAGTAGTCTCAGTTGTTTGAGAGGCTGAGGTGGGAGGATTTCTTGAGCCCAGGAGTTTGAGGCTGCAGTGAACTATGATTGTGCCACTGCACTCCAGCCTGAGTGGCAGTGCAAGACCTTATCTGTAAAAAGCAAACAAATAAACAAACCCATAAAATTTAGCTAGCTATCAACCCATGAACACATATGGAACAAGAGTAAATGCATATTACTTAGTGAAAGAAGCCAATCTGAAAAAGCTACATACCTTATGATTCCAACTATATGACATGCTGGAAAGGTGAAACTATGGAGACAGTAAAAAGATCAGTGGTTTCCACAGGTTTGTAGGGGGGAGGAAGGGATGAATAGGCAGAGCATAGATGATTAGGGCAGGAAACTTCTCTGTTCTATATTAGAGGGGTGGATACATGTCATTATATATTTGTCCAAACCCATACAAGGTACAAGAGTGACCCTTAATGTAAACTATGGACTTTGGGTAATAATGAAGTGTCAATGTGGATTCATCAGTTATAACTACACCAAAGCCATAATCTATGAAATAAACAATGGATAACCTCACTAATGTTCCACTGCAGTATAGGATGTTGATCATGGAGGAAGCTATGCGTGTGTGAGGGCAGTGGGTAGATGGAAAATCTCTGTATTTTCTGCTCAAAATTGCTGTGAACCTAAAATCACTCTTTAAAAAGTCTATGAAAAATTTTCTGACTGTGTTCCTAATATACTATTCTACTTAATATGCAAGGAAATTTAGCTAATGTGTTTTATGGAATGAACTTTTAAACAGAGATATGATAAAAGTGGTTGGAAATAAACACTTCAATTAGAATGTAACTGAAACTACAGAAATTACCCTGAGGTTTAGAATTGTAGAGTCTTAAAAAGTACATAAGTACAATCATTTTTTGTATCTATATCTGAAAATCGAAAGGAAAAAATATGTATAAGTAGAGTAATTATTTTAGTCATCAAATTGATATCTTGCTTTGATGATTGATATTATTTTCTGAGTAGAGTAGATAGTGTCAAGGATAAGAAAGCTGTAGTGTATCGAAAGATGTGCCCGGTGTTCCCATGAGCCTGAAAAGTTATAGATCAGGGAGCTGTCACCTTTAAACAACTTATCCAAATGTCAAATTATTAAAGGAACTTAACTATTAAGCCATGTTCTCCTCTAATTAACTATTGATTCCTGTGACCATCAGATAAATGGAAATTATTAAATGGAAAGCCAGCATCTATTGAAATATTACTATTGACCCTTAAAAATATGTATTCCCATTCACATGAAATTATAGAACTCACTAGAAAGCACATATAGGACAAACCAAACTTTACTCTTTTGGAGTTTAAAATTCATGTTCTACCATGTCCTATTCATTCTATTTGTGATCATTAGTTATAATTTTGTGCATAATCAACTAACATGCAAAAGCCCTAATTGTCTACCTCTTTCATAACAAACACCTTAACACAGTCAATTATCCACACATGGGCCATGACCTGTACTTATCACCCCAAAAAGCTACACCAGCACTAATGGCTTCAGCCATCTCATACCACTCTAAACTTGACCCACTAAACCTCATCTTTTTCTCTATATGAGACTTCAAACCTGGAGTCCTCCTTACCCAGTCAGTTTTCCAGCCCCTATATCACACTGTTTCTTCCTTACTGCTGGAAACCCTACAACTGATTTATTAATCATATTCTCTTTTACTGATGCCCATTGCTCTTTCACGTTCAATCACACCTACTCATGCAGTGTATTATGCTGAAAACAGCTTCCGAGGCAGATTCTTACAGTTTATCTCAAAGAGCTACTCTTATCCTAGAGTGAGAGGGAATCTTCTTTTGGTTTAAGGTTAGGCTTTCTCTTTTATCTTTTCTAGGACTTTATTCTGCATTTCTGTAACATAAAGCTCTCTCTCAGAACCATTGCTGCCTTGTGTTTACATGCACACAGCTTGATTTCCTCTACCTCAAAATAAAATAAAACAATACCTAATGTGGGTGATGGGGGGAATGGAGGCAGCAAACCACCATGGCATGTGTATAGCTATGTAACAATCCTGCAAGATCTGCACATGTACCCCAGAACTTAAAGTAAAATTAAAAAAAATCATAATCCCTTATTTCTGCATGTAAACTGTCCTTCAAGCTACTGCCTTGTCTAACTGTTATAACCAAAGTATTTTTATCAGGTGTGAGATAAATGAGATAATTCACAGGAGAGCTCAGCATGCTCAGCAAGTAGTAAACTTTCAGGGTAATGTTAGTCATTGCTTATATGACATTCTTATTTGTTACTATTAGTAGTAATAGAGAAAAGCAGAGGTTTCTGATGTAGAAAGATATGAAGGCCTCATCTAGCCTGGTGAGTAGCCAGTGAAATCCTCCTGGAAGGGATGACCCCTAACTTGAATCTATAAGGATGAACAAGTAGTAGTTAAAAGATACAGAGTTTGTAAAGGGATTCCTGGATCTTTAAAAATTATCATAATGCCTGGTGGGGCAGGAGGTGAGTGGGGTGTTGGCATTTAGAGGATGGGGCCAGGAATTCTAGCTCTCCTGCAATTTAGGCAGTGTTACACAAGTAAAGATTACCGGCTGGGCGCTGTGGCTCACGCCTGTAATCCTAGCTCTTAGGGATCCCGGCAGAGGCGGGAGGATAGCTTGAGCTCAGGAGTTCGAGACCTGCCTGGGCAATATAGCGAGACCCCGTTCTCCACAAAAAAGGAAAAAAACAAAAAGACAAAAAAAAAAAAAGATTACCTAGGAGTTGACATACACAGCATTTTGAAGTAAAGGAAGTGCTGTACAAATAAAGAGATTCTATAACATTTTGTTTGGAATTTAAACAAGTGTTCAAAATTGCACAAAATCCACTCCATTCTTAGTATTAGTGGCCAATGCAACATAACTGTTTTAGTCTGAAGTTGTATTCATTGTGATTCTACCTATGAGGACAAACATGTTATTAATTCATTGTGTCTTCTAGTGTATTCTTGCCTGAATATAAATGCATATTATTCTGTTATCCCTACTTCCCTGATACTTATCTATAGGGGATTATATATTTTTTCAATTTATGTGTATAGGTAGATTATATTGTCTTAGTTCAAGATACTATAACAACTTGGTATAAGGGAAAGTAATGCTGGTACCTCAGTGGCATATAAACAACAGAAATTTATTTCTCTCGGTGCTGGAAATTTGATGTTTGAGATTAGAGTGTGCTCATGGTCAGGTACTGATGAGGGCCCTTTTCTGGCTTGTAGACTGCCATCTTTTATCTGCATCCTCAAATGAAAAAAAGAGAGAGTTCTGTGTGACCTCATTTATAAGGGCATTAATCTTACTTGTGAAAACTCAAACCTCATGAACTAATTACCTCCTAAAGGCCCCACCTCCAAATTCTATTTCATTGGGGATTAAATTTCAATATATGAAATTTAGTAGGCACAAGTATTCAATTCATGACATATATTCTGTCTTTAATTTTAATTAATAAAGATGGTGTTAATATTTCTTGTAAATAGAAGCATTGATCTGAGAGGTTTGAAAGTGACTTGGTTATATAGTCATAAAGATATGATTGAATGCCTATAGAAAACTTTGGTTAGTGATGGCTCACAGAGTTGAGGTACATATTTTTTGACTCTGGAATTGATTTTTAAAACATAGGAGTATTTCAGAAGATTTCTTAAGATATTCTGTTATATTCAGCAAAACCACATAAACTTGAGGAATCACAAGTATTTATTAATTTAGTCTCTGGTGCTAAGAGACTAAATGATGGAGCTAAGAGACTAAATGATGATGCTAGGCTAGTACATTAGTTTTATATTGCTGCTGAAGCAGATTGCCACAAATTTAGCGGCTTAAAACAACAACAAATCTTACAGCTCTGTAGGTCAGAAGTCTGATGCGGTTCTCACTGGGTTAAGTCAAGATGTAGGCAGGCTGCATTTTTTTCTGGAGTCTGTAGTGGGGGATTTGTTTCATTGCCTTTTCCATCTACTAGAGGCCACCACATTCTTTGGCTTGTGTCCCCCAGAAGCAATTTAAATTCTCCTTACTGTGAGATCACTCTGATCTAATTCTAGTCACAGCTCTTCTGATTCTCCTCTTCTACCTTCCTTGTTCACATTTAAGGTTCTTTGTGATTACACCGGGCCCATGTGGATATTCCAAGGTAATCTGTTTTAAGGCCTGTTGATTTTCCGCTGTAATTACCTCAACAACCTTAATTTTCTTTTGCCATGTAATCTAATATTTTCATAGGTCCAGGGAGTAGGACATAGGAATCTTTCCGGGCAAATTCAGCCTTCTGAATGGATTGAATCCTTGAAGGTGTCAGCAGGACTGTGGCTTTAAATAGGCTACCCCAGTCTATATCATTCCAGAGGAATGTGGTAGACGGGTATTACATCTAAATGGCAAGCATATTTTAGGCTCTTTGACCATCCAAAAAGAGTTAACATGTTAACATGTAGAGGTTTATCATCTCATATAAATCAGTCTTTTACCAGGAAGAGAAATTGTTACATAATCTATTCCACTGTTGTACTGCTTAAAAAATAGAAACAAAAAAGCAAAGACCATCATCCTTTCTTTTCCCCCTTTTTATATAGATGTGTATTTCAGAGATTACTTATTACTTTTAATTTATCATTCAGCTTGATGTGCTATATCTTTTCTTCCTCCAAACTATGAAAATATATAAATATTTCTGTATCTGGTATCTAAACCTCACATTGGAATGTTAACAATTAAAAACCCAATTATAAATCAGTACTTGTTCACTTTTTTGTTTAGCTTTTTATAATTTTTTTAAGTTCTCTCTACTACTATATTCTCCTCTTGATAATTTCACTCTTTGTTATTTTATTTAAGTATTAGGATCTTTGCAGGACCATGGTAGATGCCTGCAGGAGACAGAAACATGACCAAAGGGAAAAGGAGGAGAGGTTCACTTCCTGTGTTTCCCAATCCCAGGGCACGGAGATTGGCCTTGAGTTGTGTTGGTGAGGTGTAATTTATGAGGCAGTTTACAATCTAGAACTTGATGATAACCGTAGGAAAAATATGACTTTGTACCTACAGCTTGGTATAAAGGAAAAAGTACTAAACCAAGTCAGCTATTAAGAGTTTACCTGACTGTCAATAAGATTAGCTTTCCGTTTGCCATTTGGCAAACTATCCTTGTGTTGACATCCCAAACCACTCATTTGAGACCCTTAGGATAGACCTCTGTCTTACTAAGTTGGCCTTCCATAAAACCCCAACTGTCCCATTTTAGTTTCTCAGGACACTGTGGTGGGTTATCTAAAAAGAGAA
>CAUYLG010076722.1:0-81356 GCA_963573385.1 Cacajao melanocephalus
CATGCTATCTCTCCCCAACTCCCCACCTCCCGCTATCCCTCCCCTATTTCCCCCTCCAACAGACCCCAGTGTGTAGTGCTCCCCTCCCTATGTCCATGTGTTCTTATTGTTCAATACCCGCCTATGAGTGAGAACATGCGGTGTTTGATTTTGTGTTCTTGTGTCAGTTTGCTGAGAATGATGGTTTCCAAGTTCATCCATGTCCCTACAAAGGACACGAATTCATCATTTTTGATGGCTGCATAATATTCCGTGGTGTATATGTGCCACATTTTCCTGTGCAGTCTATCATCGATGGGCATTTGGGTTGGTTCCAGGTCTTTGCTATTATAAACTGTGCTGCAATGAACATTTGTGTGCATGTGTCCTTATAGTAGAACGATTTATACTCCTTTGGATATATACCCAGTAATGGGATTGCTGGGTCAAATGGAATTTCAATTTCTAGGTCCTTGAGGAATTGCCACACTGTCAAAATTTTTGAGGAACCACCCTGCTGTTTTGCACAATGGTTGTACTAATTTGCATTCCCAGCAAGTGTTCAGGGTCCCCTTTTCTCCATGTCCTCACTAGCACTTGCTACCTTTCATCTTTTTATACTAGTCATTCGAACAGGTGTGAGAAGATGTCTCATTGTGGTTTTTATTTGCATTTCCCTAATAAATGGCCATGTATAGCATTTTTTATGAACCTCTGTAGCCATTTTTATGTCTTTTGAGAAATGTCTACTCATGTTCCTTGCCCATGTTTTCATGTTCCTGGCCCATTTTTAAGTACTATTTTGTAGATGAAAATTGTGTTTTATGTGATTCACAAAGCTTTTTTATAAGATTCACAAAGCTTACTGTCTTATAATTTACTTTCTCCTTCCTTAGCTAGGTTATTAAACTCTACTTGTAAAAGTTCTGCCCAGGCCCAGCATTCAACTTCACCTCCATCTTCTAGCCCCTGCTCTTCCAAACAAATAATTTAAGAATATCCTCTACTTTCTCCTAGGAAGTCTGGGCTTCCTTTTCAAGAAATAGTATTGTTCATCATCCATTAATATCTTGTTTCATCTGCACTTGGTCTAGCAGAAATTGAGCATTTTAACATATGTTATAAATATAATGCCTTTTCCTTATTTTCAGCCAAATTCAAATATTCCATACTTTTATATCCCTTTAGTGATTTTACCTGGCATTTGACCCAGAACTCATTGACTTTTATCTACTTAAATCCTCATAAAATTCCTGTAAGATAGGAAAGGGATGAAGTATCCCTCCTTAAAATGAGAGGAGGCTGAAGCTCTGAGATATTAATTGACATTTCCAAGGCCATTTATCCTGAAGCAAAACTGGAATCATGATTCTGTTCTGTGCTTTTGTTCTTTTTTGCACCATCAAGATATTCTGCATAGTATCTTCCCTCATAATCCTGCATCATAGTATTAAATATTGCTTTATTTTGCAAAAGATTGAAGATGGCTGAAAATTCTTCTAAAAGCAGTCATTCAGAAATTGTCTATATTCCTTCCTTCTTAAAAAAATTTTCATTTTTAAGTTCTGGGGTACATGTACAGGACATGCAGGTTTGTTACATAGGTAAATGTGTGCTATGGTGGTTTGCTGCACCTATCAACCCATCACCTAGGTATTAAGACTAGCTATCTTTCCTAATGCTCTCCCTTTCCCACCCCACCCCGCAACTGGCCCCAGTGTGTGTTGTTCCCCTCCCTGTGTCCATATGTTCTCATTGTTCAGTTCCCACTTGCAAGTGAGAACATGTGGTATTTGGTTTTCTGTTCCTACATTAGTTTTCTGGGGATAATGGCTTCTAGCTCCATCCATGTCCATGAAAAGGACATAATCTTGTTCCTTTTTATGGATGCATAGTATTCCCTGGTATTTATGTACCACATTTTCTTTATCCAGTCGATCAATGGTGGGCATTTGGGTTGATTCCATGTCTTTGCTATTGTGAACTGTGCTTCAGTGAACATATGCATGCATGTATCTTTGTAATAGATTCATATTCCTTTGTGTATACATCCAATCATGGGATTACTGGGTCAAATGTTATTTTTAGTTCTAGATATCTGAGGAATTGGCACACCATCTTCCACAGTGGTTGAACTAATTTACATTCTCAGCAACAGTGTAAAAGTGTTCCCATTACTTCACAGCCTTGCCAGCATTTGTTGTTTGATTTCTGCCTTAATTTCATTATTTACCCAGGAGTCATTCAGGAGCAGGTTGTTCAATTTCCATGTATTTGTGTGGTTTTGAGTGAGTTTCTTAATCTTGAGTTTAATTTGATTACACTGTGGTCTGAGAGACTGTTATGATTTCTCCTACATTTGCATTTGCTGAGGAGTGATTTACTTCCAAATATGCAATTTTAGAGTAAGTGCCATGTGGTGCCAAACATGTATATTCTGTTGTTTTGGGGTGGAGGGTTCTGTAAATATCAGGTCCACTTGATCCAGAGCTGAGTTGTCTCAATGATGTATCGACAGTGGGGTGCTAAATTCTCCCACTACTGTGCGGGAGTCTAAATCTCTTTGTAGGTTTCTAAGAACTGGTTTTGTGAATGTTGGTGCTCCTGTATTGGGTGCACATATATTTAGAATAGTTAGCTGTTCTTGTTAAATTGACCTCTTTACCATTATGCAATGCCCTTCTTTTGTCTTTTTTGATCTTTGTTGGTTTAAGTCTGCTTTGTCAGAAACTAGGATTGCAACCCTTGCTTTTTTGTTTTCCATTTGCTTGGTAAATTTTCCTGCACCCTTTTATTTTGAGTGTATGTGTTTCTTTGCATGTAAGATGGTTCTCTCCCATTTATCTGGGCTGCTTGGTGACTGTTTTGACCAGTATAACACATGGTAGGTGTGACATTATGTCTGCTGTGGACATGACTTCTAAGGCCCTTATTCCAGTTCCTCTTCCTCTCATTTCTTCCAAGTCACCATGTAAGGCTGCATACATGTAAGGCTGCTATGGAGGGAGGAAGTTTCAAGAAACTATGTGGACAAGCCATGCAATTCAAGGTTTAATTCTTAGAAAACCTAGCAATTTTCTTACAGATGGGAACTCAGTATGCAGAAAAATTCAAGAATTTTCTCAAGATACAGTCTCAGCTACAGAGCTCCCAACAGAAAACAGTTCTCTAGACTCTGAGCCCATTGCTCTTTAGACTTTGATGCTGTTATCTTCTGGAAAAAAAAAGCTGCTTCCCCAATATATTGCAATGTGAACATCCAGCCTCTCCCTCTGAGAGGACCTAAGTTGCCAGGAAGACACAGGTGGGCCTAACAAGTGTTGAGAATTTTGTGAAGGTACTGGCAACCAACACCTCTTCATGCTTTTACCAAAAATATGATCTAGGTAATTTTACTGTCTTTGAAATTTTTTCCTTTGTTGATTTGAGGCTTTGCTTGCCCCTGTGATGAACATTGATGCTAATCTGTGTTCACTTATATAAAATTCATTTGTATAAAAAACTGTTAACAGACTTTCCTTTTGCTCTTTACTTCTCTAGTGATTGCTTAAAAATTTACAAGTTGGATTAGCAGTTGAGACAAATCTATACACAACAGACAGAAGAAATTCAGCATTTATGAATTGACATTTATGAGCTATTCTCTGTGTGCCTGGCAATGTGCAAATTGATTTCATATGTTATACCACTGAATATTCACATAAATTTTCAACAAATATGCCATCTGAACTTTACAGACAAGGACAATGAGGTGCAGAGGGATAATATAATTTGTTCATGGTGACATAGCCATTGAGTGATGGTTCTGAGGTTTTGGAGTCCTAATGTTCTTCTCTCTTCCCCATGACTCACTGTAGAATAAATTACTGGATCTCTTCTTCAGGATGCAGATGAGAATTACACCAACTGGGTAAATTTCACAAAACCAGAGCAGGAATGTGAGGGCCTCTTTCTCACATTTAAGACAGAACACCTAGTGTGCATGGCAGAATCAGAAGGTAGTTAACCACATGAGCTTTGCTTTCCACCAACCTGTTATCAACTCCACGGCTGCCTCCTAATTTGACCTCAAGAAGGCACATAATCTTTTTTTTTAAGATTCGGTTTCTCATCTTTAAACTGGAGTCAATGTAATATACCTTAAGTGTCATAAATATTATATAAGATATACTTTTGGAATGAAAAGCATAGTATTTGTCACATGTTAAGTGCTTGGTAAAGATTGGTGCTTTGGAATTTCTACTCCTGCATGGAAGAAGCGGCAGAGAACAAAGGGGTCTACATGTGTATATGTGGCCAAGACAGGAAAATTTGTCCAAATTGAGGTGTTAAGGGAATGACAATGAAGACAGACATATAATTCGATGTAAGCCTAATTACCAAGTAGAAATACAACCTCCCAAATGAATATGAGGAATAGCTGATCAATAGGAGCTATCAATATGAGGTGGGGAAAAGTGAAACAGATGAGAGACAAGTGAGACAATAGTAGCAGAATGTGTGTTCACGTGCATGCATTATATATTTGTGTGTGTACTGTAAGCTGGAAAGGGTTAGTCATAGCTTTCTCTGTATGATGAAGAGAGTTGAGGAATGCCTCTAGGTAGATCTGCCAGCATGTTTCCTGGTATGACTGACACAAGAGGGACTCGGTGAAAAAATAACTGTAAATAAGAAATATTGCAAAGGTACGAGTGACCAGAAACATGCAATGTGACACGTGAAATGTATGTCAATTGTAAAAAGAAATGTTATACTCCTTAATAAGAAAATGCTGCATACAGATGCTCTTTCAGTTGAGAACAGTTCTTGGAAAAGAACTCGTGAAACCTGAAAACCACATGGGAATAGAAACCACAGAGCCCTTCAGCCAGCCATGCTTGGCACTGTTTGCACTCATTAAAACAGTCCTCTGAAGTTTGAAGGTTTATTGGCAATTTGTTTCTCAAAAATTTGGCTTAATTTTCAATAAGGACATCTCACACTTAATCTTCTATTTTATTCAAGAGAAGTGGAAAGGAATTAGAAGATACCTTGCTGACCCTGTACCAGAATGACAAATAAAATGTAATATTTAGATTATCATTTAATGAAAGGTGCTAGATGTCATTTAATTGAACTTTGTAGGATATTGTTTTCATTAAACCTGAAAAAATAAGTGTTACTGTATATTTCAAATTATGTATTGGCCGGGCATGATGGCTCATGCCTGTAATTCTAGCACTTTGGGAGGCCGAAGCGGGCAGACTGCCTGAGCTTAGGAGTTTGAGACCAGCCTGGGAAACACGGTGAAACCCTGTCTCTACTAAAAATACAAAAAATTAGCTGGGGGTGTTGGCATGTGCCTGTAATCCCAGCTACTGGGGAGGCTGAGGCAGGAGAATTCCTTGAAACCAGGAGGTGGAGGTTGCAGTGGGCCAAGATCACATCACTGCACTCCATCCTGGGCAACAGAATGAGAATCTGTCTCTGAATGAATGAATAAATAAATTAAACCATGTATGGACTAAAATATTTTCAGGAAGTCTGAAAATAAGCTGAGTTTGGGAATAACAGCACAAACTGTCATTCATTTTCAACACCATTTCCATCTGCAATCAGCAATGCATTTAAGAGCATGTATATTCTTTATCTCTATTTATTTGTAAGTAGACACATTTACAGAGCTGCTCTTTGAATATAAGAAACATGATAAATAAGAAACAAAGTTTTTAGTGACATAAATTCAAATTTTGGGCTCTTTTAAAATTTTAAAAATGTAAATATCTAGAGGCTATCATTAAGCTCATATAATTAACTTCCAATATCTGCACGTACTGAAAGCTGGGATGAATTTTTAGTGATGGTTAAAACAATTTTTCCCACTTAAAGCTAAATTGTTTCTTGCTAGCCATTTTATGAATTAGCTCATAATTACTGAGTTTTTCACTAAAGACCAGGTGGTTTTCTAACACTCTGAAGTACATATTGTATCACTGTGCCTCACTCAACATCTTCTAACTACAGGTAACAAAAACACGGAGCAGATGACTTGCCGAAGGTCACATAGCTCTGCTGCAGTCTTTCCCCAGAATCAACCTCCTAAATCCTACCGTGTTTCTTCTACAAACTGCATCTGCATTCACTGAAAACATGCAAGGAACTGACACCTCTGCTCACATGCACTGAAAGTAGCCTTCCTTATCCTTCCAGGCAATGCTTATATCAACTTAGATTTTAGTGGCCTACATTTTAAAAAAACACTTCTATTTTATAGCATTGTTTCAAAGAAAAGACAGTCTGAGCCATTGGGTTGTATATGTGTATGTTGCCATAATGTCTGTATGTTGAGGCATTTTGATTAACCTTTGAAATCCATTACTTTCATTTATGAAAACTATCCACAATTGTGCAGCTTTCTTCATATTGTTCAGTTCCAGCAATGTAAATAAACAAAATTGTATTTTAACACAGAGATTGCAATCTTTTGTGTTAGGAAATCATTTTTATTATACAGAACCAACTCTGATCTATTTAATTACATTTGAGAAATACACACATATACATATATATGTGAAGTGCATTTTCTGAAGCGACACCTAAAGTATCAAATTTTAAGGAAACAAATTTTAAGAAAATTGTAGTCTAATTTTTACTCATATCATGAGAGATTAGACTGATTTAGACAAATTACACATCGCTTTCTCACTACCTCCACCCCCTTTGTATCTTTATGCAGAAATACATGTTTGTTCTTGGGGGTATGTATGTGTGGGTGTGTGTTTGTTTTGTTTCATTTTGTTTTTGAGATGGAGTTTCACTATTGCTGGTCAAGCACGATTTCGGCTTACTGCAACCTCTGCCTCCCGGGTTCAAGTGATTCTCCTGAGTCAGCGTCCCCAGTAGCTGGGATTACAGGTGTTTATCACCATGCCTGGCTAACATTTTGCATTTTTAGTATTTTTAGGCAAGTGATCTGCCCGTCTCAGCCTCCCAAAGTGCTGGGATTACAGGCGTGAGCCACTGTGCGCCACTGAACTCAGCCATGTGAGGTCTTTTTTGTTGTTTAGACTAAATTTTCTTTAGTGTTCTGAAACTGAACAATAGTAAGTGAATTGATTAATTTGGATCACAGATCCATTTTCACATTTTCATTATTGACCATAATAATTCAGCTTGTGTTGTTTCATCACAATCCATGACTATCAGTTAAAAAAAATTTCACAAATATGCAAATAATATTTCCTGGCAGAAAACTGATCACTGTCAGCAATCATAAAAGCTTGAATTTTATGATTAATATTGACAATACTGAGTGATAAAATCATGACTAGAACTCTGAAGAATAACTTTATTTGTAGTTATTCTTATATATTAAATATCAGTTGCCACTTGCAATCACACACTTAGCCTTTTCCAAGAATCTCTTAAACATCTGTGAATATACCCAGAAAAGAAACTGCAAAGACTTACTAATTTGTCTAACTCTCATTATAGTATAATGCTTTCAAATTCTTCATATTTTTGATTTAGAAAAATTATTTTTTTATACTAATAGAGATTCCTGTAAAATGTGAGTAAGAAGAATGTTTTTACTAAAATGGAAACCAAGTTGCTGAGGACAGAATTCACCCGGAAGGCTTTCTTAGTTCTTTAAGTTATAAATAAGCATGTGTTCCGTGGTTATAAAAAGTAATACTGTATTTTACACACTCTAAGAAGCTATCAATTGTAAGATAAAATGTTATTTTATATAGTACTACAAAAGATTAGTGCTGCTGATTAAACTATAACTCATTTGACTTCAGAGATGTCAAAATGCAAAAAAAAATGTGTATCTTGAAATTGATGCAATATGGTGGTATATTCCAGTTCATGCAAGTATTTGAACAAAAAATATTTCATAGACTGGTAGTAATCGGTAGTTGGGTAAGTTTATAACTGTAAAAAAGCAATTTCTCATGTCTTCTCAACTGCTCTTTACATGTGAGCATTTTATTATAAACTGCTTAAGAACATAAAAAGCACATTTAAAAAGAAAGCATTTTCATTGAATTGTATGTGTGTGTAAAACAGATCCATGAAAATCTAAAACTATTTCAATCCATTTGAGGCCTTGTGCATGATGATTTCAGCCTATACTCAACCTTAACAGGCTAAGTGACATGGGTGCATTTGTGATATAGTTTCTGATGAATGGCTTCTATCACAAAGAATGTCCAACTTTTTTGATAATGTTGCACATGCATGTCAAACCATCTACAGATACTTTTGGCAATCGAAACCAAAGAAGTCTGCTAGCTCTAAGAACAAGAATGATCTCTGTGAATGGAAACAGTCTAGAGATGAACATATTCTGTTCAAATATCTAGCTTTAATCATTTTCTCAAATATTTGAAACATATTAATTCCTCAAAAGTAGTTCTAGTTTAGTATGTATTACCCTAGCTTAATTCTCCCATGCATCTTAAAACTCTTAAAATTAGACTGGTTTGTAGTTTGAAAATGGAGAAGGTATAGAGACTCCTTAAGATTCCTGTCTCCTTTTCTGCCAAGACCACTTTCTGATTCTCACTTAGAGGCAGGAATGAGAAGCTGTAGCTATACATCTGTTTGCAAGATGGCAAGCACGTCATCTTCCAGTACAGAAATTCGTTCTATGGAGGGCTGATTCCAATGAGTTGATTATCCAAAAAATCAGTCAGGTTCTACTTCCATGACAGCATGAACAAGCTCAAGTGGTGTTTTTATCATGTACCAAAATTTGGTGATGGTGATGTCTTACCTATACACAAAGGTATGGAAAACTTCTGATATTTCAAGGAGTCAAAGGACATGGGGTAATCTTGTTCTGGGCAGAACAAATTATTTGATCCACACAATTCTGGGCTACTGAGAAGGAACTTTCTTGCTCTTCTCTTGTATTTCTCTAAACCACCTTGCAGGGTACTTAGCATTAGCATACAGCAAGTATTTTACAATCTTGTGAATGGTTAATAAACAGATAACTTCTCCTTAACATTTTAATTGTCGATAATTTTTTCATTCTCAGTGAAGGAAATCAAAACATGCACTTTTAATTATCTTACCAATTTAGTGGTTCTTTTATCCAGTTACTCTGTTGAGTGGCAAATACAATGTTTTCTCACAATGCTGAGAAATTTCTCTAGACATCAGATTCACGCAGAAATAGAAATATGGCCTATTTCAGACTATGGATACATGTCAAATATGTTTATTCATGTGCCCCTGCCCCCACCAAGAAAGAAGGCTATAAACAAGGACAAAATAAGGTCTTCTACGACATGAAAAGATCATATTGAATTCTTTGTTTCATAGTAAGAAATGGTCGTTGAGACATTATTTCTCACTTGAGTTTGTTTATCCAACTTTCAAGTTATAATTTTGTATTTTAAATAGCAAATGAAGAGTTAGAGAGTATTTAAACATTCTTTCATACTTGTTGGAAGTTTTTTTTAAGCGTTTTCTATCGCTGGGCATGGTGGTCACGCCTGCATTCCTAGCACTCTGGGAGGGCAAGGAAGGTTGGATCACTTGAACCTAGGAGTTCAACACCAGCCTGGGCAACATACTAAGACCTCATCTCTATAAAAAATACAAAAATAGCTGAGAGTAGTGGTGCAGGCCTGTGGTACCAGCTAGTAGGGCTGAGGAGGTGGGAGGATGGCTTGAGCCCAGGAGATCAAGGCTGCAGTGAGCTGTGTTCACACCACTGCACTCCAGCCTGGGTAACAGAGGGAGATCCTGTCTCAAACAACAACAAAGTTTTGTGTATGTAGAGGAGGTATCTTTAAAAAAAATTGTATCTGAGAGAACTGGAAAACTTAGCTTATGGTAGTAGAATTTTAGAAATTGAGGCATTTATTAACTGGAGGCAGCTTGCACTTGGAAAAGGATTAGTTCGGTTTACTCTGAAGAACAAATTATCCATGGAGTAATTCTTACTAGCATTAACCTTCAGACAAAAGCATAGTTGTGAAATCATTTCTGGAATTGAACCAAGCACTCTACTGACATGTATGTGCCAAGTGATGGAGTCTCTGATTTTGTGATTTCTAGAAACATTTTATTCCTCTGTTGAGCCTTATTGAGCCTGCTGTTTAAACATTTGTTGCACTCTCCCTTCTATCTGTCTCATCACTGATACCGGTACCCATGTCTGTGGTGTACAGCCTTGTTTTAGACTGCCTGAGATTATAGTGACTGGATCCATTATCTCATCTCTAAGCCATTAACAGCAATTACTTGGCTCCAGTCTTTTGACTTTCTTCTCAGTGGCATGGGACGTGAGAAACATATAATAACATCAACAACAAAAGTTAATTAAGTTTTGTTTAACAAATATTTTGGCACAAAATACTTGAAAGCGTGTGAAGGATATTATGTAGCCATAATAGCAACTCTGATAATTATTCAAGGTCACTCCGACATCACCCTCATCATAACGAACGCTTTCATAGTACTTCTGTGTGCTTGTCTGATTCTCAGCACTTTATATAGATGAATGCACAGAAACCTCATAACAACCAAATGAGTAGAACTATTACATGCCCTTGTTATGAATAAAGGAAAACAAGAGTTAAATAACTTGCCCAAGATTACACAGCCAGTTAAGTGGTGGTGTTGGGATGCAAGCCCAGAGCATCAATGGAGTGCTCCTCTTTATGGCAGATAATTACAGTACGTGAAAGAGCTCTTGGAATTTCCATCATTAAAATATAATTGAAATCACTCTATGAGTTCTTGCTTGTTTAAAGCAATATAAGTAAAGAAGTACAAAGGTTAACTAATAGTAAGTACAGAGGTTAACTAATAGCAAAGTAACCCCATGTTTACTTTTGGTTGAAAATAAGCAGCAGCAGATTGAAAATATGGGCTGATGATCAATGTGCATGACTCTGAAATAATCTGAAATTTGATACTTATATTTTTCTACCTGATTTTAATCACTAGGAAAATATCATATTGACTAGATAATTGTTACAATATTTACAGTTAACCCAAATCTTCCTAGACAATTTTTACCAGCCCTCTCTGATTGATGATTCTTCGGTCATTCCCACAGTCACATCTTAATCATCCTGCTAAAGCTCAAGCTACTCTTTCAGTCTCATGGGGAGTCCAATGTCCTGTGTTACCCTTTCCCTCCTGAGGTGTTAGGAAAGCTCTTTTAACCATACCCCAGATGGAGAGATAAATATATATATGTAGTATTGAGAAACTTAGAAGTGCATTAAGAATAACATATGATCATTTGTCAAGCTACTTCTTTGTTTTCTTTAAAAAAATTTATACTTCAAAATATTTCATAGAATTTTAGAAATGAAAACTAAAATAACAGTAATATAAAACTTCATTGTCTTAAACTAGAATAAACTTATTGATGTTTCACAAAGAGAATTATAGATGCTTCCCAAACACCAACTGTCCTTCCCTAGATGAACTCTAATGCATCTTTATAAATCCTAGAAAGAAAATAATACTCATCTCTTAAGATTATAATCATCATTCCATTGTTTGCATTTTAAGCATATTAGTAGTAAAGCTTATTTTTTAGTTAGTCATATTGATAAAATTTACTACTTTAGATTCTTTACTAGATTATTTTTTAGCTTGATCCTAAAACTAGAGTACAGTTCCAGGACAAGCTGGTAGACAAATTATTCTGTTGGCAACCAGCATAAGCTCCTTCTGCAAACATTTTATTATATATACACAGAAAGAGCTAGAAGTTTTAGAGCACCTAGGATAAACATAAAGATTAAAAAAATGGAACCCTTTCTGGTGAGAACTTAATCTTCCTAGTTATTTTGAGCCTGTATTTAAATCTCAGATTGTCCAACTGTATGTGGGGACATGCAGACAACATTGCTTCTTATCTGATTATGCAAGCCACACTCTTTGACATCCAAGGCAACAGGCCTTATATAAGTAGATGCCAGAAGCACAGGGCTCACAGTTGGTGGCCACAAATAACTTCTTCTGTGACAGAGCGAGTAGGATATTGGAGAGATGACAGGGTAGGGTAAGCCCTCAGAATCAGGGCAGGGTGGACACTGAGGCCCCAATGTGAATGGCCCCACACATCCACGGTGCACATCAGACCTCAGTGACATTCATTTCTAAGCTGATAGGTTACCAGGGAAAGGGCCTTACCCGGGCCTTCTGCTCCATCTCTAGCATTAATCTTTCGTGTTGCTCAGCTATAGCCAGTGTCGCAGAATGGACCTTCTGATAGATCATTTCTCCTTCCCTTGTTTGAAAAGTGAATAATCCTTCTCCTGTGTCGCACATTCTGTGAGAATAGAGACGGGAAAGAGATGGGTCTCCATGTGTTCAAGTGCATCACCGTTTTCCACGTAATGAATGCCCTTGCCCTTTCGCCTCTTCCTCCTGACCTCCATGGGAGTTAGTAAGGCTGATTCAGCTACAACCAAACCAACCAAAACATGCAACTTTAAATGGCACGTGAAAACGAAACTAAAAGTAAAAATCCATGTATATTCGGATGTTTAAAAACGAAGCATTCCTAACAATGTAAAGGAACAGAAAAAAGTGATTTAGGTATGGCAGTGGATGATTTCCCATATTTAATGAATAAAAATAGATACTTTCTTTAAGGATGTTTACCTTGTAACATAATAGCACTACTACCTATGAGTTGATAGCTCTTGAAATTTAAAGAACTTACGAAAAATCCACAATTTTACACTTACTGGAACAAGGAGAAAACTAAATTTTCAATACACTGTAGTTTTACATATTTTTTAGTTTATGGATTTGCACACTCAGGCTGAATCTTTTATTTACATCGAGTTCTTAGGCAAATCTTGGTATAACCTGGGGCACAGCAAAGCAGAAAGGAGACTCTATTTGGATATGAGAATATTTGGCTGAAATTTTGGCTCTGCCACTTACCAGCAATTGACCCTGGGAAAGTTACTCAACGTGGTAGTACCCACTTTCCACACCTCTAAAGTAGGAATAATAATGGACCCAAGATCCTTATGAAGGTTAAAAGAGTTGATACAAAAATATTTAGTGTTGCTTAGCCCACATTAAATGCTCAAAAATGTTAGCTGTTACTAATTTCATCACTGAGAAAGTCTGTAACTAAATATCTACCATAGAGAAACGGCTGGATTAATTACAGTATTTTCATCTGGCATTATGATACACATTATTATCCTATCATGATGCAATATTATGGACAAATGCAGTTATCGTCATATCTGAGAGCATATAATAAAATTCGTATGTCAATTCAGGGAAAAATCAGAATGCAGATTCTTTTTCAACTAATTAGAATTACTTTTTAAAAACATTTTTTATTGGAGAAACTCCACTGACAAGTTGTTATTCGATAGGATTATAGAAAAGTTTCATTAACAGAGACTAACTCTAAAATGGAAAATATTTTAATATTTTAAGCTAGCTTTTAAAAATCGAATGTTTTCAGAAAGATCCATCCATTATCAATATGCTAATATTTGGATACTGGATATTAACTGGATTTCTGTGTCGAGTTTCAGGTTGTAACATCAAGCAATTTTCAAGTTATAACATCAAAATATTCATGAGGAGAAACTAAGCACCAAAAAGATTTTAGATTCTTCTCTATGATTCTCCAAGGAGTTTTCAATAGAAAAAAAATGTCTCAAGTGGCTTCAGACGTTATAGAGGCTGCAGCTGTGATCCCTTAAGGCCCTATAGAGCCAGCACTTAGCTTCTCTGAAAGAGATCTTAATAAAATTCACCCAGCGTGAAATGGAAAGTCTGGGGGAACAATGAGGAGTTTTCATAAAGTGAAACAAATGAGCTTTCTTTGATTCAGAGGAGTAAGGAGCAGTAGCAACAAAACCATTGATAAGTAGGGAGTGCATCTTGTTTGAGGTTGAGCTTTGTTTATAGTCATCTGAAAAACAGTGCTTATTAGCCTTTGGAAATGAGATAATGAAAACACAAATTGTTATTTCACAGTCAGTCATTGAGATGGAAAGCTCCAGTGCTTGTCCACTTCCTAGGGTTTAACTCTGCCCCATGCAGAAGCTTGCATGCTCACAGGAGGGATTTTGGTCTCTGAAATAAAACGTACTGTAAACTTCATTTTCTGATCATGAAATAAGGCACTTAAAATAGCATAAAAAGCAAAGAAACTTTAGGTAGACGATGCTCTTTCTTCAGAGTTGGTACCTAAGCCTAGATGAAGCTCATGTTTATTATCAGCCATATTGGAACAAATGGGCTAGGTGACATGGTTTGGCTCTGTGTCCCCACCCAAATCTCATCCTGAATTGTAATTCCCATGTGTTGAGGGAGGGACCTGTAATCCCCACATGTGGGAGGGAGGCGATTGGATCATGGGGTGGTTTGTACCATGCTGCTCTCCTGATAGTGAGTTCTCATGAGATCTGATGGTTTGTAAGTGTTTGGAAGTTCCTCCTTTGCTCTTCTCTCTCCTATCACCATGTGAAGAAGGTCCTCGCTTCCTTTTCACCTCCTGACTGTAAATTTCCTGAAGCCTCTGTAGCCATGTGCAACTGGGTCAAGCCTCTTTCCTTTATAAATTGCCCAGTCTTGGGTAATTCTTTACAGAAGTGTGAAAAGGGACTAATACTCTAGGTGTCTCTTGTTATTGTTTAAAACGTGTTCTTCAGGGGCTGTCAGGAAACGGAATGCTTCATATCTGTCTAAATAGTCTTGATGTAGTGAGCCAATACTAGAGAAGATAATTAGGAGAAAGAAGAAATAATTTAGATGGCATTTGACTTGCTCCTCAAAGCATGGTCCCCAAATCGGCAGCATCTGCCTGCTTGGGAGCTTGTCCAGATTGTTAAACTTAAATCTGTATTTAACACATCCCCATGTGACCCACACTCACATTAGAGTTTGGTAATGACTGGACTATAGAACCTTCTCCACAGGTCACCATTTCATCGAAGAGGAGTGGGAGATGACACATGGGACCCACAGAAGGACAAATTAGAAGCTGTATTTGTGCAGCATTTTAAAGACTGTGATAACATAAAACTAATATTAGAAAGAAATAGGACAAAAAGAGCAAAGGAAGCCAAAGAATTATTTCCTTAACTTGGGAAAAGCTAAAACAGAGGTGTTAGTTACATCTGAACCCTCTGACTCCCTTGCCAACAAGATACACATTCCTCAATTGCATTTATTTTGTGAAAAAGGGAAAATATGGATGACATGTTTGTCCTTACCTCAAAATAAAATTCTATTGATATTTGTAGACAATTGCAAATGTAATCTCTTTATATCTAACAATGTCTCTGTACAAATGAATGTTTTTTTCTTATCTAAAATGGAATGTTGGATAATATAATCTGAGGTTTCTTTCAGCTCTGAGGAATATTCTAGGGCCTTATAAACATTCTAAGAGGTAAACAGAACTGCCACATTTGTTTCCAGAATTTTCTTTATTTTTGTTTGTTTTTGACACTGTGATATAGGAAAATCATAACAATATAGGATTCAAAAGACTAGGGCACCAATTTCAACCACAATGCTCTAGCCTGTCATATAAATTTATATATTTTTCAAGTAGCTACTATAACCTAGGTACTGCTTGAAGCCTGAGCTACCAGGGAGATATGTGCTACTAGGGAGAAGCTTAGGGCCATGAGGAGGGCAATGGGGGATTAATGTGAGCCAGTTATTTTGCTTATTAACTTGGCAACAAGGTTTTATCAGTTTTTTTTTTAAATTAAATGAAGTAATGCATGTGATAGTTGGCAGGAAAGAGTTAATTTAGTAGGCCCCAGTTTGTTATTCAAACCCTGCACATTCTCGTTCCTAATTTTAGGATGGCCTATGGCTGGCTTCTGGGATATGATTTCTGGGCCTTTGGAACATTCTGCCTGTTTCTGTAAGTCTGAGACCTTGGGCCATGCTGTACCCATTTTACCATATATATTTATCCCAACAAGAGATGGCCTAGCAGGAATGCCTGTTTTTACTCTGATGGAGCCTATGTAGTTGAATCAGTCCTAGGGCTGCTGCATGCCTACGTGACTGACCCCCAATAAAAACCTTGGACATCGCGGCTCAGGGGACTTCTCTGGTTTACGGCACTGCATGTGTTGTCACATGTCATTGCTGAGAGAATTAAGGGTGTCCTCATATAACCCCACTGTGAGGGGCCTTGGAAGAAGCTTTTGCCTGGACTCTCCTGGTCTTTATCACTTGTGACTTAACTCTGCTGATTTTAATCTTATTTCTCATGGTGGTGAACCAAACTGTGAGCACAGTGTGTTTTTCTGTGTCTTGTGAGTCTTCTAGAGAAGTATAGAACTGGAGGCTGGCCTTGGGAACCCTTCCATCTGATACTGCCAGCGTATGCTAAGGAGTCAATATATTTTAATGCAGTAAGAATGTAAAATTCCCAGTCTTTTCCCTAAATGTCTGTTTTTCAAATTACATTCCTTTATGGAATCTAAGAATATCCTCTTTATCCAGCTTTACCACTCACATCTAGAATCACTTGAAAGTAACAGTACTGTCAGACTTATCTCTGCTATGTTCTAATAAATAAAAAATTACCAAGGATCATGTAGATGTATATATTTGAAGTAAACTGAACTCCAAAGGAGGTGCTCCTTTTTAGTCACCTTCAAGGGCAGAATCAGCCCTAACATGGTGCATAGAGGAATTTTCTGGAGAAAAAATTCCTAGCATTGAACTACTAGACCACGCCCTCCTTTTCTTGTCTGTAACTCTCAAACTTGGCTCTCTATGAAGACGTGACTTTGAAATGTCACTCTTTCTTCCCACATGTGTGAAAGAAATTTACCAAGTCAAAAATTATGGAAACACTTGACTTAAAAAAGTAAGTGTAGACACTTTAAAATAACTTTTTGTGGGTCTGTAGATAAAATTTTGCAACAGATGAATTAGTTGACATCTGGCAATTCTGCCCATCTTCACAGCTGTATAATTTCATTCTAAGTTTTGCAATATTGTATACATATTTAATAACCAAGTATTCTCCATGCACACAGAAATTTTAAACTCTCAGTAATGGGGTAGAGTAGGAGCATGTTCCTAAAAACCCAGTGGTATTTCTATTCAGTATTTAAAATTTAATGTTTAATTATAGAACATAATGAAATTCTTCAAAGCACAGCTTTTCCACCGAGCAGTTAAAACCAATTAACACTTTTATTCTTTAATCTTTATTGTCATGTAACGATGCTAGAATTTTACTTTTTTTAGCTGCTATGAGAAGATCGGTTACTCTGAGTCAGACTGTGATCTAAGAAACTGAGCAAAATGGAGAAACAGAATAAAGCAACAGCGCAGAAAGTCAAGAAATAGACCCTGTTCACATAATAAACATATGGTCAAAGTAGAGTCTCAGATCAGTAGGGAAAAGCTGACCTCGTCAATAAACTGTTGAATGGTAGCCATTTGGAAAAAATCTGAATCAATGTCTTTTCCTCCATTGATATAAATTCCAAAGAAAGCAAATGGGGAAAAAAGTGCTACAAGAAAATATGGAAGAATTTTTATACAAACTCAGAAAACAGAAGAGATTTCAAGAGAAGATTCAAACAAAAAAGTGACAGAGGGAGAAGATGGATGAATCTGCCTTTGAAGATCGTATTTAAAAATAATAGAAATCATAAGATATCATAAGTCAAAAACTAGAAAAAGATTGAAATTCACAACACTAATTTCTCGTTTCATTTAGCAACATATTTTAGAAATTCAACTACTCCAGTAGTAGTCATAATTGTAATAGCAGTAGTATTCAGTGAAGAATAAGTTACAGGCACTGTTAAAGGGTTTACACACAATTTTTTAAATGCTCAAAGAACTCTATGAAAAAATTACTAAAAGTAACTTTCAGGTGAAAGTCATATGTAGATTGTGCTAATATTTGCGTAAAAAAGATGTGTGGGACAAAATTTCAGTTAAATAGGAATAAGTTGAAGAGAGATATAACATGGTGACTATAGTTAAAAAAATATATTGTATTCTTAAAAATGCACAGAGGGTAGATAAATGTTCCTCACCATGGAAAATGATGACTATGTGAGGTAATGCATATGTTAACTAGCTAGATTTAATCATTCCACATTTATATACTTCAAAATATCATGTTGTATACAATAAATACAATTTTATGTCAATGTAAATGTGCATGGGAAGAAATTATATGCATCTTTGCATGTATGTACACTAAACTCTGGAAGAATGTACAAAAACTACCAACAGTGCTATTTACTGGGGCAAAGTGAAACAGATGGCATATAAGTATGGAAGCAACGTTTTCACTAATACCTTTTTACATAAATGGTAAACAAAGTAAGGAAATGTTATAGATATGAATTTTTTTTCCATAAAGACAAAGTCGTACTCTATTGCCCAGGCTGGAGTGCAGAGGCATGCTTTATAGCTCATGCAGCCTTGAACTCCTGGATTCAAGCAGTCTGTCCACCTCAGCCTCCTGAGTAGCTGGGACTACAGGCTCACAACACCATGCTCCCCGCCCCATCTCTCTCTCTCTGTCTCTCTCTCTCTCTCCCCCTCCCCCCTCCCCTCTGTCCCCCTCTCCCCCTCTCCCCCTGTCCCCCTCTCCCCCTCTACCCCTTTCCCTGTCTCCCTCTCTCCCTCCTGCTCCGTCATGGTAAGACGTGCTTGCTTCCTCTTCGGCCATGATTGTAAGTTTCCAGAGGCCTCCCAGCTATGTTTTCTGTTAAGCCTGTTAAGAACTGTGAGTCAAGTAAACCTCTTTTCTTCATGAATTACTCAGTCTCAGTTCTTCATAGCAGTGTGAGAACGGACTAATACACATGCCTACAAGGAAATCTTGGTTTTAGTCTGGGCTCTGCTGCCGATTAGCTTTGTGAAATGCCACTTGGCCCTCTCTAAAATTAAACTTTCAAATGAAAGAGTTAACATAAACCATCTCTAAGACAGACATTTGTGCCCAAACTCCACCAATTCTTCCGCCTGTGTACTCGGTGATGGCACAATTATAGTCATGTTAGTTAAAATCTATCTTCTCACATATTTTCAAAGTTTTCATTTTATATTATTCTTTTTTAAATTTAACTCAATAAGATGACTAATTGAGTCTCTCTTGAACATCTGGAGTTTGGCTTTAGTAAATCTTTGAAAATATATACATACAAGATGCTCTTCTAGTTACCTTACTTTATGCCTCAGAAATTCAGAATCAAAACACCCACCATGTGAAGATGTCATGTAAGTCATAAGACTTTAATTACAATTATTACCATTATCCTTATTATATGGTTATATGTTAACGAGGATTTAGTGGGAAAAAAATTAAAAAGATGACTTTATATTTGCCCTGTATATATATCTCATGGAGGCTTTATTGTAAACATATCAGATATTCCCTGACAATTAGGAATTTTAACATTTTTAACTCCCAATGTCAATCACGAAAAGCACTCAGAGTACTCCTTAAATATTTGTTGGTGAAAGCGAATGAAAATTATCAATATAGTGGCTACATGAAAAGTATTGATTTTATAGTTTCTGATAGGGAAAAAAAGCACAACAAAATATAAAAGAAACATTGTTTTTGAAAAATGGTCCCTTGGTGCTACTGTACTCTTCCAAATGGAGCAGATAAAACAGTTAAAAGAAATACAGAGAAGTGATATGTTCTTATGTTTCCAGCTGGCATAGACTTCTTCTATTTTAAACTTGTTTGAAGGCATCTGTGTGTATCGCATGGAACAGCTACTGATCTATACTCACACCTATTCTTGTGGTGAAGAGCTAATAACAAAAGAAGACAAGTAGAAACTTGAGTTCTGTCATTTAAGAAGTATACTTTCCTTTTAACAAGAATTTGACTGCCATGCTACGATTGGGACAGTTTTTAGTCTGTCCCAAATTTTGTTAGTATTTAGTCTCTAAATATTAGTATTTACTATTAGAGAAGAGTTATGCTTTTTTTCACCATTTTGAGGGGAACCTAAAAAGAATTCTATTTCTTCAGAGCTAAAAGAGTATGTATTCAGGCCTTAAAATTATATTTTTATTCTCTTTTGCTTTAAATATAGTTAAGATACTTTTTTTTTGAAAGAAAAAGAAAAGAAAGAGTGAAAGAAAGAAAAAAAAGAATGTAAGAGAGAGAAGAGGAAGAGAAAGAGGGAGAGAGAACAGGATTCTTGTTCTATTGCCCAGGCTAGAATGCAGTCTAAAAATAGGTATTAAAAACCTTGTTAAGATACTTTTTAATCATGTGAAAGACCCTTTCAGCATTTGACTATAGAAGAAAGACAAAGTCTTATAGCCAAATAGAAAATAAATACAAGACTGGATTTGATTTTATATTGACTAAGGCTTGACTTTTCTTCTCAGGTTATATTTATCCATTTTGTCAACATATTTTTGGACACCACTCACTTGTCTACTTGTCAGGCACTGTATTAGATTTTAGATTTTCAGAGATAAACATATTACTTTTTTCAATGGAAGATGTAATATTTTTTTAAATCATATTTTAAAAACTGTAAGTAATCACCATTATTATGAATTACATTTGTTCTCACATATACGCATTTAACTTTTTATTTAAAAACTCCGAGTAGATGATTATATAAACTTCTATGGGTATTAAGAAGTTTTGAATTGATTATCCTTACTGTGTTATAGTTTTCTCTACAGATTACTGATAGAGCACTACTTTTTTTAAAAATTGGCATTATCAAAACAAGCTACCCAGTAAAACAACAAAACACCAATCATTCTAAGAAACTCATGGCAAATACCGACTGGTATTATAAAAGATGTAGGCATACGTTTGATCTACTGATTTTTAAAATTTTTAACATTTTATTTTCATGTATTTATTTATTATAGAGCTGGGGCCTCTCTTGCTCAGACTGGCTTCAAACTCCTGGGCTTAGGAGATTCTCTCACCTTGGCCTCCCAAACTGCTGAGATTACACGTGTTTATCACATTCTGCCTAAGTTAACAATTTTTAATTTGTTTTGAAACAGAAATTAAAATTTACTGAAATGAACATGAATCTATGTAAGTTTTAAACCTTAAAGAATTTCAAATGCAATTGCCTAGATGTTTTATAATTTCAAATGTAATCATTTCAGCTGAGTAGATTTTCAAACTTAAATTTTTAACTTCATTTTAACACATTAAATTGTATTTCTTAAAATAATTTTCATCAAAAAAGTCAGTGAATAGTTTGAATTATCTTCAATGCAGAAGCTAAGAAATGGAGTAAATATCTCCCTATCAAAAATAAAAGTATCAGTTTATATTGTTCCTTGATATTTTTGGTCTTCTCAGCTATACAATGTTAGGCTCATCATGGTTCATACTAATGAATTCTAGTTAAGGAATGGACCAATCACTTCTGTTTCTCTTGCTGAATTAAGCATAAATCTGTATTATAGTACTTCTAATATCTCATTACCTTTATTTTTACAGAGTTTTTCCCAACTACACTTATTCCGTGAAAATACAAGTAGATAGGAAGGAAAAGAAAACAGAATAAAATCTATAAAGGTTGGCAACTCAGTCCACAAAGGGGATGCTGGTGTTTGAGGTAGGGTGGTGGATTTCCACCCAGGATCCTGTAGAAGTCAGAGCAGACTGCTTGGTGGCTGCAAAAACAGGAACATTCCTAATTGTTTTGGCTTTTTACTTGTTTGTATCTCTTACTCTTACATAGTGTATCTTTCCCTATTGATTATCTTCCCTCTTTTCCTTCCATATTGATTTATCCTTTCTCTAAGCTTTCTGAAAAACCTTATCACATTTGTTCTTCCCATCATCTTAACATGTATTTATTTTATTCTCATTTCTTCCTATGATTTCCTTCTTTGACTTTTAAGGAGTCTTCTTTTTGAAAGCCTTTATTAGATTTTGCCATGAAACTTTTAGAGCCGTTCCATGTTCTTAAATTTGAGGATAACATGTATTTTTTACCTGTGTTCTGATTTGTTTGCTTCATAGCCCCCATTTTTACATTTTTATTTGCCCTCACATTTGGAGGCATATATCCAGATTTGGTATTTGAACAGATTGTATGTGGGAATTTCCCTTGGCTGAGTGTATTTTTCACTTCAATGACGGCCAATTCCTCTTCTTCGGTTGGTTGGAGTCTCAACCAACATGCACAGAGTTGCTCCTAATCCTCATTTCTTACTGGTGCCCATCTACCTCATTTTGGGAATGGAACTGAAATAGTTTCCTACCTCCTATTAGACTTTGATTCTAACTGTGAAAGAAAAAATAGTAAAGTCTGGTCAAGCCTATCTCAGTTAATGTTTTGAAAATAAAACCTTTCCTTTTTGCTAAAAAGGCAGACATCTTGCTTGAAAACAATTGGGACAGATAAAATGAAGGAAAAATAATTTCTTAATTTATGCTAAATTCAGGTAATGGTAAAAAAGCAGAAACAATAGAAAACTAGAGTCATAGAACAGAATTGAGGGAAAAAAAAAGCCAGATTTAATTTACAAAACACAGAATCTTTGGTTGAAGTGAATCAACCTGTGTTTAGTATTTTTGCTATTGTGTCAACTTATGAAATTTCACTGTGTTCTAGAGTTCTCTATCATTGGTCAACTTTTCATCCTTCTATACATACTGTTTTCCTGGTTACTGCTATTCACAATTATCAGTTTAACTACCACTGCTTGCTGATGGGAGATTCTTCGGAGTTTCTAAGCCTTATCCCTAACTATGTAGTATCTTAAAAGTAACTGAAATAAAAAAGATCAAAAACTAGCTTTACATCAAGTCTGATTCCTTCCATTTAATTTTATAAATTAATGAATTTTTTTCTCATTTCCCAAGGAAAAGATGTAGGAATCATCATAAATGCTGTTTTCTGTTACTGAGTCTCAGCTTCTGCCTCACTCCAGGCACAGAAATCTACACTCCAGCCTTTCCTAAACCATCTGGCATTCTCTTAATGCACATGTGTCTTTGCTCCTACTGTTCCCTGTGTCAGGAATCCTACTTCAGTCCTTTTTCACCTTTGATTTCATCCTCTCATACTCAAATATATATATCACACATATACATACATGTATGTGTATGTATTATATATGTATGTACATGTATATATGTGTGTATGTATGCATGTGTATATGTGTGTATATATGTGTATATATGTATGTGTATAATATATGTATATGTATATTGGTCTGTTTCTCTAGAGGTTTCCTAACTAACACAGCATGTATATCTTTGTCTTCTGACTTCTCCAGCCCTCCTCTGAGCCCATGGAAATCTGATCGTGACCCTGGGGAGTTTATATGAGGGATGGGTAGGATGAGTGGGATGCACTGCAGGTGCTGTCCTTGTCACAAAAATCATGGTGGTGCTTGAAAGATCAAAGAATAGAAAAAGATGTATATTAAATGAAGACTTTTCTTCTGTTCTCATGTTTGCATCACTACAGACATTGCTCTTCAAGTTCTCTTTCTCCTGAGATCCAGGTAGATGTTCACTCCTTGAGCCAGCTTGTAGTTGAGATGATAAGAAAAAAACTGCCCAGTAGATCCAAGGAGGCCTTTCTTTTTCCACAAACAGCTGTAGACACAGCAGGACTTGGGTAAAGGGGACAGGGAATTACTGTAGTGCAATGGATTTTCTTTTTTTTTTTTTTTTTTTAGTATGCTAGGGACTTTTCTCCACTGAGAAATTATTGTGGACATTTTCCCCTAATCTACCAAGGACTTTTATTTGCCATGGAAAGTATTATTAAAGGAAAAGAAATAGGAAGTCAACCTTTTGTTTCTGAGATTCAGAGGAAGATTTGAGTACTAGCCAGGCCGACTTTGATGGATTTGTAAAAGCCAAATCTAGATGATTAAGTCAGCTTTGCTATAAATCAGAGCTAGAGGGAGATTACAACATGATTTAAGAGGCAGCCTTGTTCCATCTGGACCTGGGTGATGGCAGGGGAAGGCGGGGAGTTAGAAGCATTGGGTGAGACTTGTATATCCTGAAGTCTCCTCTTATCTGAGTGAAAATTCTGGAGAATGCAGGCATGTGAAATAAATTCATCTCTAGATAGGTGGGCTAAAGGATACACTCCTGACCTCCCCAGTGCCTAAGTCTGGCTGCAGGGCACCCAAAAATTCCACTGTGGAGGACTGGAGTCAAAGAGCAGGGTGTGAGAACTCCAGGATTGAGGAAACAGGCCAGAATCTCAGGGGTTTCAGTGGAGAGTGACAGCACATCCCTGCCAAGCCCAAATGAGATCAGTCATATTTATTACAGCAGATGACAGCCTGGAACAGAGCAGACCAGATGATGCTTGAATCTAGGGTTCCTTTTATTCATAAGATCATGTAAGATTTTTGTGTGCTTAAACATCAAACTACATAAAACTGGGAAGACAGGGCAGAAAATAGTATCACACCAAGGTGAGTCATCTGAAAGGGGTGATTTAAAATGGCAAGTTATAATTATCCCCTTCCAGTGACAACGGGTTCCTCAGAAATACTCAATAAGAAACAAAAATTTTATACTTTCTTAACTGAATCAAGTTGTGTTAAATTCTTGAGCCTTTACAGTTGTAAAGCATCTGCAATTTCAAAGAGTAAAATTTTCACTCCCTTGTCTATGAAAATTAATTAGCAAAGGTTTTCATTTATTGTGGATTCACATTTCTATAGTCATCAGGTCAGATTTATAGTCTCTCCCTAAATTTGGGGAAAAAGTATTTTTTCTAAGTTTCTGCCCAGACATCTTTCTAATTATTTCACTACATCCTTCCTGGCTTCTACAGTGAATGAGGGGTGTGGAATGAACGGAATATATTTTATTGTGATTCACATTATCACTAAAGAGGCTCCTTCCATTGTCGGAAAGCCACACACACAAAGCCAAAATTAAAAATGTATTCTTAAATGTTGAGCATATAGGATCATATGTGCTAGAACAGGTTCTAATGACTTAGATTTCAGCCACTTCAAAAAAAAGTTTGCTGTGGTCCGAATGTTTGTGTTCCCCCAAATTCACGTGTTGAAACCCTATTCTCAATGTAATGATAGTGAGAGATGTGGTTTTGGGGAGCTAATTAGGTCTTGAGAGTAGAGCTCTCACGAATAGGATTAGTGCCCTTATCAAAGAGACCCAGGCCTGGTGCAGTAGCTCATGCCTGTTAACCCAGCACTTTGGGAGGCCAAGGCAGGAGGATTGCTTGAGCCCAGTAGTTCGAGATCAGTCTAGACAACATAGTGGGACCCTGTTGCTGCAAAGAAATAAAAAAAAAACCTTAGACATGGCAGCATGGACTTGTAGCCCCAGCTACTTGGGAGGCCGAAGAGGGAGGATTGCTTGAGGCCAAGAGGTCAAGGCTGCAGTGAGCTATGATGGTGCCACTGCACTCCAGCCTGGGTGACAAAGTGAGACTCTGTCTCAATTTTTAAAAAAGATCACAAAATAAAACAAAAAGAGGCCCAAAGGAGCTTGTTTGCCCTTCCACCATGTGAGTTCACAGCATGAAGCTGCCACCTAGGAGGAGTGGGCTCCCACTACACATCAGATCCAGCAGTACCTAGATCTTAAGTCTTCTCAGCCTCAAGAACTGTGAGTGAGATATATATATATATATATTTATAAGCCACCTTGTTTATGGCATTTTATTATAGCAGTCCAACTGGACTAAGACAGTCCAACAGTAAAAACAATAAAGCAAGTTCACTAGGGCAAGGCATATTTAGGCATTGGAATCCTTTCTGCTGTGGTCATTCACACAGGACATTAAAAGAGTTTGAATTTGGAGGCTAACCGTATTCTCCCATGTGAGATTAATGCTTAACCGGAAACTGGAGGAACGATATGGGGTGAGAAAGAGAGAGTAGCAAATAAAAGGTTAAAGAACAAAAAGATGAATGGGAAAGGTCAGTAGTCAAATGGTGACAAAAATCAACAAGGATTGAGTCCAGAGTGATTATTCAAATGAGCATTATTCAGTGCACAAGTTAGTTACAATCTGAAGACAGAAAAAGGCCAAAGGAAGCAAGAAAGGGGAAATCAAATTTATAAAAACTGTTTACGAAGTCTCATCCTCATGAGATATTCTAGACATCCCTCTCTCCAACCTGCCCATACTTCTGGCTGGGTGTACCGACTGCATTTCCCTGATAACGTAAGCTGCTGGCTGGTGAGACAATCAAATTCTCCCTGCTGACTGACTTCACCTACAAGACACACGAGTAACCACTGGTGAGAGAAGTTCAGTTGTGAAAGAGAAGCAAAGGAAGGTGATGGGTCCCTAGTGAGGGTGAACAGCCTCTTTCTCCATTGGTAGCGCTCCATTTGGTGTTGCCTGATGCAAGACACGCTTTATTTCAGATGTTCAGACTTCACAGCCTTCTGATAATGCTTAGATGAATGCTTAGCTGGAAACTGGAGGAGACTGAGTCTTTATTTTTAATACACTTCAGGGCCAGGCGGGGTGGTTCATGCCTGTAATCCCAGCACTTTGGGAGGCCGAGGCCGGCGGATCACCTGAGGTCAGGAGTTTGAGATCAGCTTGGCCAACACGGTGAAATCCCATCTCTACTAAAAATACAAAAATTAGTTGGATGTGGTGGCTCATGCCTATAATCTCAGCTACTTGGGGGGTTGAGGCATGAGAATCATTTTAACCCGGGAGGCGGAGGCTGCAGTGAGTGGAGATCGCGCCACTGCACTCTAGCCACGGCGACAGCGAGACTGTCTCAGTAAATACATAGATATTTAAAAAATAAACACACTTTAGGTAATTTCTGCATATTTAAGTTTCAAACTACTACTTTGAGAGCAAGCCCAGGGCAGCTTCCTGTTCTATTGAACATGAGGAGAGAACCAGGGGCCGCAGAAAGCCTTCTCACAGGGCCCCGTTCTCATTAGCTTGTTTCTCATTCAACAAACGTTTATTCCTCACTCACTGCATGCAAGGCACTCTGCCCAGCCAAATATGTGACTGCAGGCTGACGGGTGGTGATTGGGAAAGCTGCCCAAATGAGTAAGATTCTGACGCTTCTTTGGAGTAGTTTATCCTCTGTCTACCACCTCCAGATCACCACGTCTCCATGACTGGACCCAAATAAAGTTATTTCATATTTCCAAAAATACCTTCAGTTATTAACACCTTCAAGAGAATTCAGGGGCTCTCGGTAGAAATCAATGAATCATGTACATAACAGAACTATTTATACCAGACAGAGTTTTGGTTTTCTGGAAAGGGTAATTTCAGGTATTTAGAAGTAAGAGCCATTACAATGTTGCTTTTACAAGCCACTGGGCTTCCGTGACAATATCGGAGTCCTGGTGGGCCAGGAGAAGGAAAGGAAGCAGCGCTCATCAGTAGCAGACAATAGGAACTTTGTACTCCATTTAATTTTGGAGAGAGCTGGTCTAAGTGCCTCAGGTAGGTATTTTAACAACTGGATCCTCTCTGGACTCTTCAAACACCTCCTTCTTGAGTAGCGACTTAAGATGAGGGAGAAGACAGAATGAGCTGGCTGCCTCACTCCCTCTCTAGCTACCGTCCCAGTTTGAGATGAAACTCTGTGGAAGTATAAAGGTGGTGGGAACTTACTGGAATCTCTTCTACTTTTCTCAACTCAGCACCAACTGTTATAAAGAATTAGACAAAAATGCCATAAGGAAAGCAGTTGAGAGAAATTTACTCTTTTATTCTTGAAACCTAATGGGAATTCAAGCAGTATATATTTTATTTTTCTTAATGGACAAAGCCCTTGGCTGCATATTGTAAATACCTATCATGGCATGGATCAAAGCAATCTTAGTAAAAAATATTTCTTTCAGCTTTACTAGTTGTTAAAACTCCATGAAATGCTCATTTTCAATGCTGTCTTCTCTATGACCAAAAGATTGTGCTAAGCAATATCTAAAGTAATATCTATAGGATTTCATTTGTTACCGTATGTAAGGATGAATTATAGAAACTCCATCATATAAAGTTTTGTATTGCTCTGTTGTCTATCATTTTAAGTGCTTGAGTGATAAAATTATCTTATATAATTCCTGCTGTCTTTTCCATCCAGGGACTGATGACACATTTCAGTTCCCAATGATAACCCCTCTCGCTGTTTTCATTAAGCATTCTTACATATTGAAAGGGAGATGTAATTAGCAGGGTAGAAAACGAGAGAATTAAAAAGCAAATCTCCTGTGTTTCTTTTCAATTAGTATTGTGTTAAAGAAGGTAAGGTTTTGAGACCAGGCTTATGATGTTGCGCTGTGCTAGGCTGCACAGGGCAGTAGAAAGGATACCCTGCAAAGTTCAAACACTGCCTTCTGAAGGCAGGTGGCATCCTGGGGAAACATACTGATGAGGAGCCGAAGGACCTGGGCTCAGCTTGGATGCCTTGGAAAAGTCATCTGACCCCCAAGTCTGTGGCTGTTCATCTCTCAAACTATTTACCTTTCACACCTCAGAGGGCTGCTATGAGGATCAAAATATGAATACATTTTGAACACTGTCAGGCACTGTGAAATAAAAGCTATTATCAGTGTGATTGTGAGCGATGGATTCACAGGAGCACTACATTGCCTAGAGAGCTACAACATCCTCCTTTGCAAATCGTTTCCTGCTGTGCTTTAGACTGTCCCTGGCCTCTGCCACCTACCCCATTGATGCTGCGTTTTCTATGTTTAGAAATGGTGTTTCCTGTTCTTAGACTGTGACTCGCAATACCCCTGTCAGGCCCAATCACACCCTAGCGTGTGTTCTATCAAACTAGCAATTGTCCCCGTCAGAGAGTTTGCCTGTGAAAAACTGCTTCCCCTGGTAAAGTGGCAGCTTTCCACGGGGGAAATCTGCCTCTTCTTTCACCAACACAGACAACATTGGAGAAGGGAACAAAAAACACTTTGCTATTTCACTAGCTCACGTAAAGGTCATTTCTCAGCCTGTTTCTCATGCAGTGGAAGGTGTTGATTATACGGCTCCAGTAATGTTGCCTTTTTGAATTCATTCTTGTTCTCAGGGGCTGTGCCATCTTCCACTTAGACCAAGTTTCATTATATTTAGTGCAGCAGAGCATGCAGATGATGTAGTTAGAATTGCAGGCAAAATAACCCATTCCTATACCTATTGTCAGCTTTCAGCATTATTAATAGAAATGCAGTATAAAATATTTATAGTTGATTAGGATTGGAATAAATAAAAAAGGCTTAGTTTCTGATTTTGGTTTTGGCTGACTTTATGTATTTTTCTCTGGGGTTCTTTTTAAAACATTAATTTTCCTTAGCACAAAAAGTAAGAAAACAATTTCTTTTAGTGAATATTTCTAATTTCTTTAGCATTTTTGAATTATTGCAAGGTTCATTTTAAACCAGTCTTACTAGTAGATAAAGCAATGTTATCTATTTCTTCAGGATCCTGGGCTGTTTTCAATTTTGGTGCTGATTATTAATATTTTAAATTAACAGATGTGATTGAATTTAACTTTAGAGATTATTTTGAAGTATTTTGCTGTTAATGCAAACACATGACAAGGAAAACAATCTAAGAATTTACAACTTAAGTTTCGGAGTAGAAAAAAAACATACTGGATTCAGTTTCCACAGATAAAGGTTTATATTCAGGACTGTGCGAATAATGACTTACGTGACCTTGATTGACCTTGACTGTACCCTGCTATCTATTCTCTGTCCTTCCTTGTGTTGTGTGTCTGGTGCTCTGCCCTGGGAAGCTGACTTCTCAAGCCTCTCTGAGACAGGAACCAAAGAGATGGGCATTGTGGGGAGAGGATATATTAGCTGTCTCTAAAACTTGGTCATTAATGTCCTCCTAGTTCTAGATCAAAGGAAAAACATGTCCAGGCTAAAACAGTAGGGTTACACTTAATGAGGATATCCCCCACACTAATGAGGAGTTGCTAGGCTGTTTGAAGGCACTCATTTGAAGATAAGAATAATAACTTACTGGGATAATACCCTTTCTTATAAATATGAACTAAAAGTTCAAAGGTGTAAATGTGAATAGTATTAGCATCACTTTCCTCCCTGAAGAATGTATTAAGAATATCAAAGCTCTTCAACAGTGATCAAAAGTGACACACAGACCCAAACATATGATTTCATTTTATCATATGGAACTAAATTATGATTTGCATTGAAAAGAGGTTTGAAATAACACCGCATTTTTTTTTTGAGGGAGCTTTCAGTTTCCCATGAGTTATCATAATATTCCAATTCCATACATACCCTGGAGCCGACCGTTTACGGTCTAAAATTTGTTAATTAAGGCTTTTTTGTTTAAAGACAGATCAAACAGGTTTTACATTGTATATTCATAGTTTGCCTTACAGAGAATAAACTTTCAATGATCCTTTAGCTTCATGCTATTTAAAAAGACAGCACTGTTTACATTATTTATTTATATATATTTTTAGGTTGTCTTTTGTAACTGGAAGAAAAAATTCTTTAGTGGTTTCTATAATTCTTGTTCTCATTAATAAATGTATGACATTATACTTCAAGTAAATTCATAATAATGCTTCTGTATTTTAAAAATTCCTTCCAAGGGAGACAGCTTATGAAAGAACTAATATAATTAGCATTTTCTGATGGATGACTAGTGTCAAGACAGAGAGGAAAATGCTTATTACAGTAAAGGAATGCACCTGAATGTGTACTGCAAACAATAGCACAGTGTGATTGAAGAAAATAAATTAAACTTATATTTTTGTTTTCGACAACCAAAACATTATTGATCCTATTTTTATAATTTATGTCATACGCATATTTTTATGGAAAATTTGATGTTCACTTTTTGTTAAAGATCTATAGCAGTTGCCTTGGATCCTGGGCTGAGTACTTCCTCAAGCACCTGCCATTTTAAGACGGAATAAGCCAGAATAAAATTTTCACTCTTTAGGTAAATAGTTGGCTTAGGCTACACATGTCTTCAAATAATTAAGCAAATAGTCTTGACACCCTATTATGTGCCAGAAACATATATGCTTGTAAGAGAAAAGAACTTTGACAGAAGGACTTTAGGTATATATTCTATAACACTTATTGCAGGACACCCCTGACAATAACACAGAAGGGAACATTTAATCTAACACTTGTATATAATCACAGGTATGTGAGGATAGCTACTTTTCTTATGAACTGACGAAGGCAAGACTTTGAATTTGTATGTAATCTTTGTGCTAGTGAACACACATGACAATGACAAGAAAGTCAAGACTGAACATACGAATATGCCTTTTGGGTGGGCTGTATATAGGGCATTTTAAGTACAAAGGAAAAAATTCCCTCCATTCTGGTTGTATTTAGTTTTCTATATAGGAATCCATATATTTCATCCCTTTAAAGTAGCTACATTTGATGAAAATTGTCACTTTTAAACTGCCTTACAGAAAATGTTTTAAAGTTTTATTTTGATTTCAGAAAATAAGGGGACAAAATTATATAATCACTATGCTAAGCATATTGCCAAACCAAAATAAAGTAACTGTACTTTTGTGACTATTTGATTAGATAAAAGGATTGATTCATCACTATACTCACATAAATTGTGGCAAAAATTTGATGGAACAGTTTCAACTATATGAATTCATATCTGAGTAGCCCTTTAGGAAATCAGTCAATGTTGAAGTTTTGTGCCAATATCAAATTTAAATGATCTGTGTTTTGGATTAAGCTATTCTATTCATCACCTGAGCAGTTATTTGAAAATTTCTTCAATGTCTTAAGCAAACATATTTAAATATTGAATTAGCATACAGGATGAAAAGGGGAATGCAATAATAAATGAAAACATGCATTTATTTGATCATGACCACTTGCTATAATTTTATTGCCTAGCAAATTTTCCTTTTAGTTCAGACATTGGGAGGTAAAGGTAATGAGTTGAAAGTTGACCTAAATATCATCAGTGCAAGTCTTGGGTTAGTTAAATCAGGGTTCCATGGTATTTCATTATTTTTGAGATGGAGTCTCCCTCTGTTGCCCAGGCTGGAGTGCAGTGGAACAATCTTGGCTCACTGCAACATCTGCCTCCTGGGTTCAAACAATTCTTGTGCCTCAGCCTCCTGAGTGGCTGGGACTACAGATGTGTGCCACCATGCCTGGTTAATTTTGTATTTTTAGTAGTGATAAGCTTTCACCATGTTGCCTAGGCTGGCCTCGAACTTGTGACCTTGGGTGATCTGCCTGCCCCGGCTTCTCAAAGTGCATGATTCATTTTCAATGCATGTTGTGTTGGTGAGAATTAATGCCAATATAAACGAATCCTCAACCACATGGGACCTGGGACTTTTAGGTATTGATTATGAAACTGCCTTTGCAAAATTATGAATCAGAAAAATCTAACACAGCTGATTCCATCTTGCTTCTAACCTTATAACTGTCCTTGCTCATGCCTGGGAACAGGCCAAACTAACTATTGGAGCAAGTTATAGTTTCACTTTAAAGCAAGGATGATAATAGTCCCTTCCCCAAACCGACTCCCTCTTTGAGGAATGAAAGTGCCTTTTTAAAACTAATGAAAAGCCCAAGGTTAGAATTATGGTAGGAGCCTGAAATCTGCTAAGATGCAGGCATAGTTAAGTTATAACCAGCCATTGTTCCTTAGTTTGCTTTTCTATAATTGCTTACTGCTCAGGAGTCGTGGAGGCAGAGGTAACAAGATCTGTAACTTCCCCAGTTGCTCTAACAGATAATATCACTATTGTAAAACCTAAGTCTTTGAAATATTTTTCAGACTTTGCATTAGGGAAGATGAACTGATTCCACTTGACCTGTGACTTATACCAAGGAACTTGCTCAACCAGTCCTGTGAACCTCCCCACCCCACCCAGAAACTGACTCAGTGCATGAAGACAGTTTCAAAACTCCTATGATTTTATCTCCAACCAATTGGCAGCACCTACTCCCTAGCCCTCTGCCCTCCAAATTTTTCTTAAAAGCCCTAGCTTCAGAACTCTTGGAGAGGCAGATTTGAGAAACATCTCCCATCTTTCCATTCAGCTGATTTGCGATAATTAAACTTTCTCTGTTGCAACACTGCTGTCTCAGTGTATTAACATTTCTGTGCCATGGTCAAGAACCCATTGGGCTATAATAATTATTTTTTTCAACAATTTCAGCTCCATTCTTCTTCTAAGGTCATAGAATTATTGAGATATAGAATATGTTAAACATTATATTATACTACCAAATTCTTAGCTTTTATTTAGATTTAGAGCAGAGATTCCAGTTTTCCTTTTTTGTTAGAGCCTAGTCTACTCATATATTAATTTGCATGGTCATCTTGATTCTCTTTCCCAGTATTTATCCAGTTCAATAATGTCATTGGTTCCATTAAAAAAAGGGACAAATAGAGATCCAACAGATTGGAATGAAGTAGGTGTTCATATTGAATGCTGTTAGGCCTATTTTAGTAGGAGAATTTATGAGTAGTATAAAACACAAGGCAAGTTCTCCTCTATTCATGAGAGGTAAAGCTATGAACATAATAGAAAGTGATTGCTCACTCCTTGATGAGCATGGCATAAATATCCTTCCTTTTTTAAGCTAAATAGGGGCCTTGTCATAATGGTAGAGAAACAATTTGTCTAGCTGTTTTATTAACTTGCTGTTTCCAACCCCTGCCTCATAATTCCTTTAATGACAAAACATCCCCTATTATTTTCAACTCACATAAGAGTTTACTGCTTTCTGAATCAAGAATTAAATTTCTCAATGTTGGTTCTTGCTACATGAAATCTGTATGCTTTCTTCATCTTTCAGTCAACTGCAGTGTGTTCTCATCCCAACTCTCTGCATCTTTTGGGGGCTGGGGGCTTAGGATCAAAGTTTAATAGGCAACAGAAAAAGTAAGGAGAATAGGTCTCTCTCCTGTGAGAGAGAGAGGTTCCCGAATGGGTCTTCCCTACTCTTCCCTTCTACCCATTCAAAATTACTTTGGCTTCTTAGGGAATTTCAAATGCAAGAATAGGCAAATACACCCCTTAATGTCTCCAAGACTCAATGTGGACCCCACAGATTCCTCTGTCACTGTCCTCATCAGCTGTTGGATATGGAATCCTGCCACAGATGGTCAAACATGGCAACTTTCTAATTTATATTAAAATGTCATTAACCCCATTAATCCCATTGAAGAATTATACTTCCTAAAGGTACATACTTAGAAAACACATTACTGTATTAATTTTTTTTTTATTTTCTATATTCTGATTATTTGACATGTAAGGCCTGGATGCCACTGGAAGGACTGCCCCTACCACAATTAGCCAAGTCCTAGAGATAGTAAATAACTTACCAGAAGGTGGCCTTTTCAAATGCAAACCAACCAATTCAGAGCCAACACCCACTGCCACCTTCTTCATCAGAGTCTTTAACTCTGAGCCACTATCTCTGCCCTGATCACCCCAGGGCCCAGCATCAGATAAGGAGGCACAGCTTCTATGCCCCAGAGCCTGCTGAAATTTCCAGACTAAAGAATCCTAACCCTGCTTGCTTTGGCTTGCCAGTTACACAATGAAGGCTCTTAGCCAGTTTCCCTCTCTCTCTGCCAGTGACCAACCCCAGTACTTCTGTGTCACCCCCGAACACGTGGCATGCTCCCTCCTCTTGGGAACAGAGTCATAAAATATATTTTCAAAGAAAATAATGTCCTTATCTATGGACCTCATTATGAATAAAAATAAAATCTGTTAAAACAATTACCCATGCACATTGGGTTTTAGGAGTTTATGGAATAAAACAAGTCAATCTCTCTACCTGTGGTGCAGGAAGGGTGTGATAGAATTATTCTTTAGACCAGAATTCACAGGTTTATATAAAGCACTCAACTAAAATATGTTTAAAATTCTCAAATGGCGAGTGGGTAAAGGAATTACAGTATATTCAGCCCACAATAAAAAAAATAAACTCCTATATGTGAACTACCATGGAAGAATCTAAAAAGCATTACACTCAGTAAAAGTAGCCAGACATGCATTTAAATGTCATTCTCATTCAACTGGCTAGGGACAGATTGTGATCTGGGTGTCCTGAATATCTCTCAAATAAGAGGAACTCAGTGATCATTTGTGAGAGAGTAACTGATACCCTTTAGATAATCTGGCATGCAAAAGATCTCTAAGTTTCTAAATTGTAGCTGTAATTTCAAGGTGAATCTGGTATATTTTGAAAGCAGTATTTTCAAGCATCTTTTCCACCTATGTAATCAAATCAGGAAAGATACAATTTTATATTTAGCACTTCATTTACTGGAGATTTTTGGAGAAGTGAGCTTCCATTTTTGTTGTTGAGACAGAGTCTCACTCTTGTCCAGGCTGGAATACAGTGGCATGATCTCTGCTCACTGCAACCTTTGCCTCCTGGGTTTAAGAGATTCTCCTGCCTCAACCTCTCCAGTAGCTGGTACTGCAAGTGCTCGCTCCCATTCCTGGCTAACTTACGTATTTTCAGTAGAGATGGGGAGTTTCACCATGTTGGCGGGGCTGGTCTCAAATTCCTTGTCTCGAGTGATCTGCCTGCCTCAGCCTCCCAAAGTGCAGAGATTACAGACCTGAGCCACCTTGCCCAGCCCCAATGTACAATTATAGAAAGATAACTGGCATGCTCAGAGAGTTTGGTGGATTGTTTACATATAGAGCATTTATATGGATCTGTCTAGGTGTTCTTTCACCTGAAAATTAGTATTTTCCTATTTCATGAGTTGTAACTTGCACCCTTCAAAATAAACACAATAATGTCCATTGCCTCTTTAATAAAAGTGTTCCTTCACAGAATTGATTTTCTATATAAATGTAATTCAGAAAAGGCTCATTTTTTAATGCCAGCATAGAGAATAATTAACAATCAATTGTCTGGTTATTTTGAGTTTTTCAGGGTGACTATAAGGAAAAAGACAAGTACCTGAAATTAACAGAAAACAACTATGGGCCTGCTATGAATGGTTTCCCCTACAGAATTCACAAGAGATTAAAAGTCAGGGAAGTTTGTTTCTTCTGGTGTAAAGCGGTATTGTTTAACATTTTCCTAATTGACTTATTGGCCCTACAAAGTAGGATAAAATTATTTGGCTTTTTAAATGTATTATGTAATTAAATCATTGAAACACATCAGGCAAGAGATGAGCAAATAAATATGTGATGCCCTGAGGAGTATTTGGACAAACAAATGTCAAAGGAAAATGGATTGTTCAGAATTTCAAGGAGCAAGTATATTTTCACATTAAAGACTAGAGTAGCATTATTTTTCATACATACTATGGAGTTAATTGGAGTTGTCTTATAAAGCCCCATGTTCCAGGTGTGCCATATATGGAAAATAAATTGGAAAGCTTTTTCTCACCTCTATTTGAAGGGTTGATTGATATGTCTCTGAAACTGTAGACCTAGCCTGAAGAGTAACACCAGACCAACCAAAGTAGAGGGCAGATCTAAGATCAGCAGCAAATGTTGAGCCTTAGGCTCCCATAACCCCTAGTGTCTCTGTATCTTTTATTAAGATACAGCCTTGCTTGGGTCAGGTGAAAGTAGAGCTAGTTTTGAATACACCAAGCTACCTATTTCATCTAAGTCAAGTCTTTATGGTAAAATAAAGGGAACAAAATATATCCAATTTTATTTGTAGTTTAATTGGTTTTTGTTCTGATGGCAGAATATCCTATGATAGACTGCATTCTCTTTTAAGACAATTATGAATCCATGATCTACTTAGAAATATTAATGAAAAAAAATCTAGTATCTGGAAGTTCTACATTTAACATTAATTTTGTTCAACATTAGCACTAACTTTGTTTTTTGTAATCTATTATCTCCTCGGGTCAAAAGAGAAAATGTTTTCTCATTATCTATTAGTAATTGCTGCTGGAACTTCTACCACACAAATTAAGTTATTTGACCTCTAAACACAAAACCTGAGACATATTAGCAGAGCTATATTATGAGAAGAACATGTGTTTTTGCGGCATTTTGAGTTTTCAACTGGTTTTACCATTTATGTGCAAATTGATTTTGATTCTTGAGTTGTATTCCCTTTTGTGATGATAAGCACCAGAATACCTATTTTGTAGGACTTTAGTGCTATAAGGTATGTAAGAATTAGAAAAATGTTTGGAATATATTCAATGTTGAAGAAATTAGTTTTTCCTCTTTAAAGATCTGTTAAAACTCTTCTGATCTGCTTCATTTACAGTAATAAACTTATTAAATATAGTAGGTATATATATATATTACTTTATTTTTTTCTGAGAGAGGGTCTCACTCTGTTGCCCAGGCTAGAGTGCAGTGGCATGTACATGACTCACTGCAGTTTCAAGCTCCCGGGGTCAGGTATTCTCTCACCTGAGCCTCCCGAGTAGCTGGGACCACAGGCACACGGCACCATGCCCAGTGAATTTTTTGTATTTTTAGTAGAGATCGAGTCTCACGATGTTGCCAAGGCTGGTCTTGAACTCCTGGAGCTCAAGCAATCTGGCAGCCTCAGCCTCCCAAAGTGCTGGGAACGTAGACTTGAGCAGCGGGGCCTAGCCAGTAAGTTTATAATTTTTTTAAAAAATCAAGTGGTCAGGAAGTAATAATAAGATGGTGAAAATCTAAGCAAGTAAAGATATTAGAAGAAAATATGCGAGCAAAAAAATAGTTTTGAAAGAGCAGATTTTATCACAAGTTGAATTTCCTTTACAACAAGGAAATTGTTTTTTTCACTCTTGCTAATGCTAAATAACCCAGGTAATTTTAAATTCTTTAGTTTTAGTAAATCATAAGACATTGTGAGTTAATTACTACCATGACCAAGTGCATATAATATGATGTGTGTCTGTAACAGATAAAGATAACTATGAATTTATCATCTTTGCTAGAATTTATTCAACACCAAAAAAAAATCTTGTAAATACAAGAGCAACTATGATTTTGGCCCTCCTCCTAGTTGTTGTGAGAGTTTTAACATTTTCCAACAAAACTAGATGACTTGAATTCACATGCATCAATTTATTTTTTAAAAAACTATTGCAATAAAGGGAAAAAAATTAACATTTGTGTCAAGGATAAGTTTATTAGACTAAGAATGAAAAATATTTTCATTTACAAGGAATTTTGACAAGATTTTGCCTATTTAATTTGAAAATAATTTCAGGACACTATTCCTTAGTGCTCATTAGCAGATTTTGACCCTCACAAGTTATGAGGCTAATGCACGTGGTTATCACTACCATTAAAATAAGTGAGGCCAGAGTCATACGATGGATGTTCCTGAGAGGCACGTTAATTTGCTGTGAAAAGTCCCCTTAAAGATTTCCTGAAATCTTCTAAACAAGGACAAAGCAGTGATATTGGCATGACCTCCACAGGTGACCGCTCCCACAGAGAGACCTGCCGTGTGTTCATACTCAATTCATTGTTTGTAATTACTCTCCTGCAGCTCAAGCTACAATAATCATGCTCTGGCGTTTTAGCATTTTTCATGAAAGAATGTTGATTTCTTCAAAGGAAAGGCTCCTTTTTGATTCCCTATATTACCCTGTCCAGTGCTGTGCATGTAAAAATAGGTCTTTGCCAAATTTAATCATATCTTAAACTTGTGTTACGTCTGATAGCTTTCAAAGCCCTTGTTTGAAAGCAATTTTTTGTTCTGAGACAGAGTCTTGCCCTGTCACTCAGGCTGAAGTGCAATGGCGCAATCTAGGCTCACTGCAACCTCTGCCTCCCGGGTTCGAACGATTCTCCTGCCTCAGACTCTGGAGGAGCTGGGATTACAGATGCTCGCCACCATGCCTGGCTATTTTTTGTTTTTGTAGCAGAGACAGGGATTTCACCATATTGGCTAGGCTGCTCTCGAACTCCTGACCTCGTGATCTGCCTGCCTTGGCCTCCCAAAGTGCTGGGATTACAGACATGAGGCACTTCACCCAGCCTCAAAGCACATAACTTTATTTGATCCTCATATCAGCACTGAAGGTGGACATAGAAGAGTATATTTTTATCAGGTTCTCACAGATGAGGAAATCAAGTCTCAGAAAGGTTAATAGAGTGTAACTGGGGGCACAGGGAAAGTGCTGGCCCATGCAGAAGCGGAGTCTGGTCTGATTCATTCTCCCATGTCATTTCAAACCATGATCGCTCAGACAATATTGCCCTAGGTACATAAATTATTAACCTACTTAAAAGATTCATTATTAAAATATCCTCCACAAAGTCACCAGATAGAGATATCTAAAATTTAAATCTATGTTTACTTGCCTGCATTAAAAAACAACTCCTTGCTGCTTAAGATAAAGTCCAATTCATTTTTTGACATGACAGAGAAAACACTCTTGGTTTTGAGCTTTATCTGACTTTCTAACAAACTCTCCACCCACTTTCTTCTTTAATCTCCAGCAGCTAAAATCTGCTAATAACCACCATCCATTCTCTTGTCTGTGCTATACATAGGTGGAGAATACCCTGACCTCTCTATCCTCACGCCAACCTCACACTTTACCTTGAAGAAGTCCAACTCATTTTTCATGATTTGCTGTGCAAATTGTCTTCTTCAGGAAGCCTTTCCCAAGTCCCTAAAATTTGGTGCCCATTTGCCTAGACAGGACTGTTCTCCAAATTTCTCATGCTCCCCTTCATTCCCTGCACCCAGCATAACTAGTTTCTGACAAAGGGCTATGAACAGAAGGGCTGCCTGCTGAAGCCAAAGCATCTATTTTTTGACGTAAGTGTTGTCCTGATTGCCTAGGATAGTTGCCCAGAATCAGAGGGGACTAGCATGAGTGAGAAATCAATTCCAGTTGCATAAGCCACTGAGGCTTTGTTCTTGATCTTCATAGTGGTGCAGTGATAAATAAATAGCCCTAAAATATGGGGCACTGAAATAGTGGCTGGGCCAGGGATAAAGGAAAGTGGTAAGGAAGCTGGGAAAATAATATTTAGCAGTGAGATATTCGGTAAAACTCTTGCCTCTTAGTAGAACTTGTGATAACTTGGTAGGCGGATTTCATGTCTTAAGAGTTTCTAGATTGTATGGACAAATGCGAAACTTAGAAATAAGAGGCTTTACTCTCTCCCTGTTGAAAATGGGTAATTATCCTTCCTGTTTCTTAGGGCATTTACTTTAGAAAACTTTTGGTTGCAAGTACTTTTTCCTCTCTTTGAAATGTAAATAATTCTTTTGAAAACCAGATAGGTCTTTTATCAGCTTTAAGACCCTAAAATGCCTTTCTTAAGGACTCTTGAACTGTGTCTTTGACATGTAACCCTGAAGGGAGAAGCGCCCTCATCTCCTAGTTTCTGTGAGAGCAAGGGTACCTAACTTCAGGTGCTACCTCTCTCCAACTTGCAAAATTGTCTCTTGTCATAAAGATATAAGAAATTTGTTTTTCTTCTACATAAAGCCAATTAGCTAACACCAGTGGTTACCCTAATTACAAGGATAAGGCATGTACGACAAAGGGTGCTGTCAAGTGCTCTTGCTTGAGACCAGTAATTGTTATATATTGAGAATTTGTATGTATTAAGTTGTACCTGCTGGGCTATATCAAAGGGTGTGGGATTCTCCTTCTGTCTGCAGTTTCTTAGCAGAAATAATAAGAATGTGTGTGTGTGTGTTTTTAGTCACCTCTATGGAGAAGATTTCTGCATTGGGAGAATATTTTGTTTTTAATTTTATTTCTCCAACAACATCTAGGGGAAGCGTTCAGATAAAATGTTAACAGTGTTTGTTGACTGAAAAGGTACTAAAAAGAAAGAGGCTCTCTTAGAAAGAAACTGAGAATTAGCAAGTAAAAATGAAAAGCATTTGAAAAATTCAAAACCTTGTAAAATTGGAAAAGAGAACTCTGAGACACCAGAGACAATAAATCTTTAAGTGACAAAAGCAAGTTAAAGCAGCCTCAAGGAAAAGAAGAGATTAAGTGTAATCTCTACACCTATTGCTAAAACCCATCATTTAAGATGTGTCAAGGTAAAAAGCAACTCAAGGGTAGGATGCCTATTATAATCTGTTAATTAGGTAAAAATGACCCAAGGCAAAGAACTAAGTGAGTGCTGCTCCTACAAAAACCTGACAAAGTCAAGGCCCCTTATAAATCAAAAGACTGAGTTTTGGGGGAAGAAATAAACAAAGCAAATTTGAGGAGCAGATTGGAGGAAAAAAACACAAAATCTCGAAAAAACACTTCCCCAGACAATGAGTACTGCCCTTGGAATACGTGATTAACTTGAACTAAATATAGAGGAAATCCAGTAATATTTAGACAAAGTTTTACAGGGGGAAAAAAGGCCCTAAATAAAAAAATGTTTGTAACTTTTTAAGATTCAGTAGCCTTCAGATCTCTACTACTACTTCTCAGGGTAAAATGTGGGCTGAGAAACTTGCAACACTTGAGAGAACATTTTCCCAATGTCCAATTCGAATATGGACAAGGAGGATAATGATGAAGGAAACTCTTCCTGGTGGGCAGAGGGCAGAACTAAGTGGAAAAGAGCAGAATGAGGGCCCCGCTGCACATCCTTGTTAACTTTGAATAAAGACCCTGAGGATATCTGGCAAGCAGCATTTCAGAATCACCAGGACCAGTGGCTGTTGCCTGCTTGCCTCCCAAACATTCTTTTGAATAGGCTTCCCATAACTCACTGTTCCTTGGGCCAGGGTGGGTAGAGGGAAAAATAGTTTTTGGATCATTCTTTTGGAACTGTAAGAAGTCATATTTGGACCTCATGTACACACTGCTACAAATTGCCTGTAGACACTGGACTTTGAGTTACAATCAGTGGTTGGCTGGATTGCTTTTCCGTTGTTTCCCTTAACGAACAATTGAGTGTGTAGGAAGAAAAGAGAAAAGGGATCTTTGCTCATCAGAAGATACAACTCTGGCAGAGACAATAATGCTTACCAAATATTCCACGTATTCCTGTTTCTCCACTTGCCCCCTTGCAGATGGGGTGTGTGTGTGTATGTGGCGGGGGGGGAGGTGGTGTGGGAGGCCACATTCTGGATGGTGGGCTATTAACAGAAATAACATGCGCTGACACTGTACTGAAGTGTCTAAATGTTTTGTATTAGTCAGCCCAGGCTGCCGTAAGAAAAACATGGCACAGAATGGGTGAATTAAAGGAAATTAATTTTCTCATTTTGGAGGCTGGAGTCCGAGATCAGGGTGCCAGCATGGTTGGGTTCTGGTGGGGGCTCTATTCCCGGCTTGGAAATGGTCACCTTCTTGATGTGTGCCCACATGGTCTTTCCTCTTCATGGCAGAGAAGAGGGGCTGAGAGTTTTCTTTCTCCTGCTTATAAAGCCACCAATCCTATCAGATTAGGACCCCAGCCTTATTACCTCATTTAACTTTAATTACATCTATAAAGAACCTATCATCTCTGCCTCTTGTCATAAAGATATAAGAAGTTTGGGGGTTAGGGCTTCAACATACGAATTTTGGGGAGAAACAACTGAGTCCATAGCATGGTTGCTGGAGAATGTTCCCAGCTTCTTCCCCTGCTATGCATGGCAATGACGTGTGTCAGCATGAAGATGTCTGAATCACAAGATTGCAGCAGCCTAGGTTTCTAAATCCAGGTGCCCTGGTGATCTGTCTAGGCCTGCATCAGACATAACTTGAGTGAGAAATAAACCTTAGTTATACTGAGCTATTGAGATTTGGGGTTGACATTATTACTGTTTTAAAAATGATACAACTTAACCTATGTTTCTAATACATAACCATCCTAGGATGTTGAAATCATTAGTTGATCTATCTCAGCAAGTACCCTATATCTCATTAAGGGCAGGGACTATGTGTTACCGATCTTTATTTCTCTAGTTCTTACCATGGTGTTCAATAAATGAAAAATAGTAGCCCAGAGAATAAATGGGGTTTCTGGTGCCACAAAAAGATTTAAATCATATCTAACTGAGTTTTAGTTACAAGGTGTAGAGTAGCAAAGGCCTCCATGAAAAAAAATTGGATCAGGGATGTATTCAATGTTTAAAAAAAACATAGGTCTATATAAACCCTTGCTTTAATCCCAAAGAAGTAATGCTAAAACAAAGTGTTTTAGGAACCTAATGCCTTTTCTTTCGACACGTGTCTAATTTGGTAAATCTCTTGCTACGATAATACCAGTTCTGATTTTTTTTTCCCCCTAGGAGAGAGCATTAATTAAATGATTTAGGAAACTGTTTTTATCGAGAAATGAAGACTCTGATCTTAGTTTTTGCTCAATTAACTTTAAAGTTCAATACATTTTTATTGAGCCCACACATACTCTAATGTGAATTGCTTTTTACTAATTGGTCTGTAGGAATCACAATGACAGTTTTGGTCACCTTTTAGGCTTCTTTTATTCTCATTTGGAAAGTTCCTCAACTTCATGTCATCAAAGAATGATTTCTGGAATCAAGAATATAAAGAGGCAGTGATATGGCTGCTGTTGCCTGTGTGCACAGGCTCAAGATTTCCTCACTTCAATTGAAGCTCTGTGCAATGTTGGTACTTCACGTCTCATGTTTGACTATATTTTAGTTAACTGCAACTCTTCAATGTTTCAGTCAAGAAATATTTCAGGACCATTTGAAAGAGAAACACGAGTTCTTGTCTAAAAACCTACTGTGTATACCTTTTGGTAGACTGCACCAACAAGCATAAAAAACTTTCAGGACAGATACCAGTAGTTCAGAAGAAAATCTTAGCATCACAGCAGTACACTCTTTTATGAAGAAATGTGTACCACTAACACTCTTGATGGCAAATCAAATGATATATGTATTTTAAAAAAAAAAAGAAATCCCCAAGGGCATTGAAAACTCTGGGTTGATACAGAAAAGTTGAGTCCATATGTGAGAATGTTTTAGAAATTCCTTTACTAATTTAGACCTTATACCTTATATAATATGTATTATGTAATTAATTATATTTTTATGCTTTTGTATCATATTTAAGAACTCTCTGCTTTATCTTTCCTCTTAACCACTTGGTTATGCATTAAAGAAAAGATTATTTCTCTTTGTATTTCTGACCAACACAGGTTTAGGAATAAAGTAAGCCTACCTCTGACATCACAGAATTCTTAATTGTATGACATATAACATTTGTGTCTATTAACCATCTTTTTATATAACTATATTGCAATATTTAAGTAGTTTAAGTTTCTAATCATTAAAAATTGGTAACCATATTTTTCCTAGGTTTCCAAATGGAAGCGATATTATCAAAGTTAGTGAGACACATATTTTCAGCACCAATTTTGTACTAGTAAGCATCATGCTGAATATGAGTGCTTATGTTTCGAACAGTAATTCATACCAAGGATCAGGGGCTCACTTGAATTTTGGTCATGCAGACAGTTGAACTCATCTTGATTTTTGCTTACAATATTTATGAGGTAATATGAAGTGAAAATGTCAAGTCAGCAGTTAAAGAAAGGAGTTTTGTCTTTCACCGGATAAAGTTTTACATAATCATGAATCTTATCACTTCCTCTGAAGGTCTGATATTTTTTGTGATTTTTCTTCAAAATCTGCTTGCACAGCAAATTGGTTGTTTTTTACTTTTAAAATGCAAAGTTATGATCCTTATGGTAAAAGAGCAATTGCTCCGAGCTGGCTGGTTTGAGACTATGAATACATCTCCCGGGCATCATGCTGTGCTGAGGATGATAACCACAGAGCTTCCCAGTCCTTGTTTTTCTTCTACTCCACACTGGGTGAGTGCTCCTTAAGACTTAGGCATATAATTATAATTACAAGGGTGACTAAAGGATACTTCTCCAGAATAAATGATGTAGATCCATTCCTACTGTTCATGTCTACATTTTAGGTTTACAGTAGACTTTAACAATGCATTTGAAAAAGTCTGCTAGTGAAAAAAGTATTCTGACATATCCAATTGTATTTTCTAGTACATACAGTAGTATAAATAAATGGCTAAAATTTATACCAAATGATATGCTTTGGACAATGAGCTAATAAAATAAAACCTAGGAAGTGTTGGCCTTGGCTGGGGGTGGTGGCTCACGCCTGTAACCCCAGCACTTTGGGATGCCAAGGCAGGTGGATCATGAGGTCAGGAGATAGAAGTCATCTTGGCCAACTTGGTAAAACCCCATCTCAAAAAAAGAAAAAAAAAAGTGCTGGCCTTTGGCTTAGGTTTGCTAGGATGACTGGCCATGCTTACCTGCCAGTCTGCCCTCTAAATTGTCACCAATCTCATCACCAGTACCCCCATCAGTCCAGACCCAGGGAACACAATGTTCTACTTTTACTTCTCTAGATCAAGTATGGACAAGACCTCCCACCACTGGCTCCTTTTAATAATCGTGAGATCATCTGGAATTTACAAAATAGATGCATAAAATTATGGACAATTTCTCAGTTATCTATGAACAAACAACACCCAAAATTCAGAGAAGGAAAAAAACACAAATGAACTGTGTCCAAAGGACAAATCTTTAAACTTGGAGACAACAGAGGGAAAAACACAGATACCAAATTCCTCTATCAAGTAGAAAGATCTTAAAAAAACCAATGTGGGCAGGTAAAAATGGAGTGAAAATTCTGAATAATTGTTCTTTATGAAAGAAAATGACTTGTTATTTAAAATTTTGAGTGGAAGTCTATTGAAATGATGGAACAGACAAAACAGTTAAATTGTTTTCCATAGAAAGAGGAAGAAAGGCATAACCAGAAAGATCCAGGGGAGGGGATCCTGGAGGTAGTACTGGTAAGTGATGCGAAAATAAAAACAAAACATCAACAAAACCCCAACAACAACATCCAATGCATTTATATATATAAAACTGATATAGTTTGGCTGTGTCCCCCACCCAAATCTCATTTCCCTTGTGTTGTAGGAGTGACCTAGTGGGAGATAATTGAATCATGGGGGCAGTTTCCCCCATACTGTTCTTATGATAGTTAAGTTTCACAGGATCTGATGGTTTTATAAGGGGAAACAGCTTTTGCTTGGCTCTCGTGATTGAGAGGCTTCCTAAGCCACATGGCACTATAAATCCATTAAACCTCTTTCTTTTGTAAATTGCCCAGTCTTGGGTATGTCTGTATCAGTAGTGTGAAAATGGACAAATACATAACTTTTAAAGCCAGTTTTAAAAAAAGTGCATCATAGATTTTAGGTCAGTGAATCTCTAAAAAATGTAAACTCCTTTTCATAGTCAAGATTTTAAAAATAGTAATCATATCTTAAAAATATTCATTTTCTTATAAGAATTTGTATTTCCCAATGGCTATCAGAATGCGATTACACTATTACACTCTCAGTACATCTAGGTAGACAGAAATGGCTGAACAAGCTCATAACTACTAAGCAAACACAGGACCTAATACTTTTCAGAGAAATTAGTGTAGTAGAGACTTTACTATTACCTTAGTGCAAAGGGCTCCAGACTGGTAAAATAATTTCAGCTTAGGTTTTTTTTTTTTTTTCTCCTTAAAATTTTAAGAGACATACGACCTACCCTAGATTGATATTAGAATCTGACCTTGAATAAATATTTAGTGGTTTTATAAGAAGAAAGTTATAAACTTAAAAATACATCAAATGTAGTGAAACCTCACTATTATTACAAGACCATGAATTCATTTTAAGAATGTGATAAATCATGTCCCCTGGGTGAAGACGGAAGCATTAAACATCTCCTTACATAGAATCCCGAAACCTAAGTCTTATCTAGGATGTGTGACAATATCACAAAGGGGTCATTGCATAAAGACGATGATTTGGTTGGTTGTAGTTTACGTCTAAATCCATGTCTATGAATGATTGTGAAGCAAGGGTTCATTTCAGACACTTATGGATTCCAAATATATGCTATATCCAAGAAAGCAGCATATTTACTACAAGCAATATTTTAATAGTTTTATTTAAAACTTTAAGAAATATTGTTTGCTTATTTAAAAACTCACAAAAACAAGGCAGGTGAGGACATGCTGCATTTAATTTTATGGAGATCCTACTCCACACAGGCACAGCAAAAATATAGTACTGTAATCATCTTGCAAAAGATATTACATTATTAAAATAGTTGCAAAATCAGTTTGAGTTTGATGCTAGTGTAAGAGACCAAGATTATTTTGAATGGGGTAATTAACCTGCCAAAAAATTAACAGAACTGTATTACAGGATCTGAAGAAATTATGTATTTGGTAAGTTTCACCCTGAATGAAAATAGTCCTCGTGGAGGGCAATGATGGATAGAGCTTTCTTTCAGGACTCTGTTACACACCTCCCGCACTTGGTTGCTGTATTAAATCTTACCTTCCTGACTCAAACGTGAACCACGTTGAGTCCCGACCATATCTCCTCAGTGAGCTGAGAGGCCACATCACCAGTTTGACCTTGGCATTGTGGATATCCCAGAGATAGATATTTTCATGAGTGATCTGCATTGTGCATTCACCATAAATATCCAGATTTGGCGTAGGCATAAGATACACATTGAATCGCTCTGTGAAGAAATGAAAAATGGAGAAAATTAAGTAAAAAGAGGTGCGACTGTCTATGGCCTTACTATATTAATTTGTATATCTACAGACTGCAGGCAACATTACCATGTCCCTTGGTGATATGGATAAACATTGCTGAACACTACATCCTTCCACATTTGTATGAGAAAAGGAGTTCATTAATGTGTTCTGAATCATTCATTCATTCATTCACTCACCTAACAACTTTTCATTGCATGTATTTGGTGATGTTTAAGTAGTTAGATTGTACGATGGAAAAATAAGGGCAAAAGTTAAGTGGAGTCTCTGCCCAGATTGTGCTTATGGTCTGCTCCTTCACACTATCTAAGAGGATATCACAGATACAATTGCAGTGAGGAATATCTTATTTATTCTACTTGGGCAAGATCTTACTTGATTTTACCTTTGTTGATGTGAAGTATTTAATGCACACTCAGACTGACTCACTAAGCACTGCAAAAAATAATTTAGTTTGTATCTCAAAACAAATTGTAGTCACGGTCAAATTTAGCATCTGATAATTGCAGATATTCATTATAGCCTTCCGCAGAACTCAAGGCATTGCTTTGGTAAGCAAAATAAAAATACTTTACTTTCTTCATTCCTGGGTATCCTTTGGTTGAAAATATGATTGTTAGACAATCATTTCAAACCTTACTTTGTAACTGTCTGTGTATCGTAAAGGCTATTGCAAAGTTATGCTGCCTTTGATTCCCACTTAAATGCATTAAACAGATTTTATTTTGAAATATAAGATTAGTTTGTAAGTTCCAGGAAGTAAAAAACTTGGTATGCCTTACAACATATGCTATAAAGTATCCCTAGTTCCTAGCATCATATCCTTACATTAAGTGTCCAGTAAATATTTAACTGTATGACTGAAGTCCATCTATGCCATGACAAATTATAAGATCCAATAATTGAAAAATTACAAAAAAGTCATGATAACAAAAAGTTTAAGAATTACTGGCAGATATACTTCTTTGGGTTAGAATTTAATTGTGAGTAGTGCTTTAAAGTCAGTGCTGTTGAATTATTTTGAGAGATGAAATAGTGCAGCTGCAGATGGAAAATGATTGATATGTTTACGAATGTACTATTATACATCATAATGCCATAATCTTAAATGTTACATGTTTGCTGGTACTGAGCTGAAATTCTATAATAGAAAGACTCTTTTCTCTGGCAGATATTTTACTTAGTAAGGATTCTCTAATGCCAAAACTCCAATATTCGGATTCCAAATTAACATAAACATGATAGTTTAACGTTTACTAGTCATAAAGGCAATATTTATACTCATGTGTCTTGATATTTTGGTCAAATTTTATGGAATGATTCAATTTTTAAGATTATTGACCCATGAAACTAATATGTATATGGATTTCACATTCATTTCCTAAGAAATGACAAATTGCAATCAATTATATGGCTGAAAACTGAAGAAAGAACACTGCCTCATTAATTATCTGCAATGAAAAGCCCAAGTATATACGTAGTCCCAATAGCTTAAAATTCTTATGTGCAACCAACTCAAGTATTAACATTTAGCATAAACACATTACTCACATTCCCACCATAATTCCCACTCCAATGGGATTAGTAGTAAATCAAAGGGGCATGATCTAATATAAAACTATAAATGAAACTTGGACCCAAAGAGTTTACACAGGAATACAGACAAGGCTGAACATCAATCTTCTTTTCTTTGGTCAAGAACCTTTTGATAAAGTTCAGCTCTTACATTTGGAATTAATCACATGTCAGTGGCACCTGTTGTGCATAGAGAAAATATTTTGTTATAAAAATGAAAAGTAAAAGTTTTCTTTATATTCTTTCCTTTCCATCAATTCCAGAGTCTGAATTAGCAACCAGAAACATCATTGCCAAAATGCCAATACATAATACTTATTCCAAAATATTAAACATCATTAACCAGTATTGTTGCTTATGACTATATTGACCCTTGATATTCATGCCCATAGTGTGATAGTTAAAAACATAAAATGTTAAAGGACCTTGACATTGAGTGTCCTTCAAACGGATGGTACGTGAAACATTACCTATAACAGTGGACCCAGAAGGACCATTACATTTTCATTGAAATGTTTGTGTGCTCAAATGTTAGCAGATAAAGCCTAGGAAAAAGAAGCAGGGAGAGAGTACAAGCATCACACTGGATACTGGAGAAAGCGGAAAAAAATCAGGTGAATTTAATAAGATTCACATGATATAGGGCTCTGCCTCTATCTTGGTCTCTGTCTCTATCTCTGTTTATCATCAAGGCCCATTAAAAAAAAAAAAACCAGTAATTGGATAACTTGCCCTAAAGGAATTTTTCCAGGGCCATCTCTAGTCAATATAAGCAGGTGAAATTGACCCGTGGTGCCCCTACCCTCTTGCCTGCCTTCTGCTTTCCCTGTCCTCACATAGTTTTTAACCCAGCAACTGAAGTCAACCCTTTTTGTTATGGTATAGAACTCTCCGATCTTCCTTTGGATGCTATGTCTAGCAACTTTCCAAAGAAATTTTACTGAGATATATTATTTTTAATTTTCAAATATTCAGAATCTATTCTCTCCTAATGGCTAATTTCTAAGAATTTCAGATTCAATTAAAAAGTGAACAAATTTAATCCAGCAGAAAACTAGGCACATAAAGATGAAGGCAGCACATCATGTTACCTAAGTATATTTAACTGAATTCCATGATAATGAGGAAGAAAGCTTTCTGCCTTGACAATGAATATATCACTGTGTTCTCTTAATAGCATAGAACACTTTGTTTTACTGAAAAATGTGTTAAGGTTTTTTGCTAGAAAGACCATTTCAAAAGGGAGTGGTTAAAATTGGCTCCATTAAAATGATTTTTAAAAAATGTTTATCTTTGTGAAACAATTCTATCAAGCAGGCATTTTAAATCACTCTCGAATTATGCTGCTTTTTAAATTTAAGAACCCATGTTTGGTTTTTATTTCCTATAGTAATGGTTTTCAGACTTCAGTGTGCATCAAGATTACCTGGAGGCCTTATTTAAACACAGAATGCTGTGCCCCCTCCAATGTTATCATTTCTGGTACAGTAGGGCTGGGTTGGAGCCAGATAATTTACATTTTCTGTTTATTCCCAAGAGATGTTGACACTGCTGCTCTGGGACCACACTTTGAGAACTGTTGATTTGTGAAACTCACATTAAAAATATTGGCAGGGAAGCAGCAATATCAGAGAAGCCACGAGGAATGACTTTGGAAAATGATACCGTGTACCAGCAGAACAAACCAGCACTTCTTTTTTTCAGGAGTGTTATCTAACATCTGCCTAAATAACTTAATCCCATCTCAACTGATTCATGTCTGATTTGGTAAGAAAGAGTTCTTATGCAAATTGAAATGAAGGAAGAGATGGGAGCGTAGAAAGAAAGGAGACATATGGAAGATGGTTTACAATTTATCAAGATATGTGTATTCCAGCTATTTTTCTTATAAGATGATTGACAACAATAAAACATTATTAAAGAAAACTGAACAACTTATCCCCAAATACCCAACAGTACTGAAAAGGAAACTAATTGTCTAAATAATGATAATATCCTAAAACATAAATATTCTAATCTAATTAGTAATTCTAATTCTAATAACAAATCAAAATGTGTTTATTCACAAAACATTTAAAACTACAGAGTTAAAAACACATTGCCCATGAATTTGCATGTTGGTAAAATTTAGAGTCCCATGTTAGCTAATACGTAAGAAAGTATAATTTAATTTTAAATGGTTAAAACAAAAAGGTGAAATATTAAATATTGTAAATATTATATAATTATACTATAATAAAATATATAAATAATTTTATTATATAAAGATTGCATCCAACAAAGATACTAGTATTGAATCTACAATTATGTTTACAAAGGCATTTTTTTTACTAGGGCTGAATGATGAGGTCGAAAGGAATAGACCATGCCCAAAGAGGGCCTGAGATACAGGTGTAAGGCTACAACTACAACAAGAGTCTAGATGGGACTGCAAAACTAGGCTTAGACGAATTGAATAGATCCTGGGCTGGCAAAATAGGGTGGCTGCACTCGGAAAAGGGGCAGTGAGGCTCCAGGTGGAGCGTGAGGGGATTGAATGGGTCATCAGTGCCAGGAAGAACTGAAATCTTCCCTGTCAGCCAGTGAGTTTTTAAATAGGTCCGTTTTATGCAGGAACAAATCCAAGTCTAGCTGTGAGTCTGAGACTGGCAGGTGGAGATAAGTGGAGCTTGCAGTTGCCTTGAGAAGCAAAGGATCAGAGACGAGGGTTTCTGACAGGAAGTAGCACACCATCTAGTGAGTAGAAATGAGGGCACAGAAAACAAACAGGTGACAAGTCCTTCAACCCCTTGATAATTTCTCTTTTGTAAGAATACAAATGGAAAACTATGTTTAATGGAGAACCATACAGGAAACAGACATATCTGTTCAGGTAAACTGCCCTTATACTAAGTAAGACTCTATCTATTGAGAGAGGCTTTTGGAATGTATGTATTAAATAACTGGGCATCTAACACATGGTGAACATTCAGTGGATTGTGACTACAGAGACATAAAATGCACTTTTGTGTATTACTTCATTAGAATAAATTTGAAAAATGTCCACTGGAGGCCAATACATTATTTTCAAAGAAGTTTCAGTTGTTAGCTTGTTACTGAACACTTTTATCCACTGTATTTCATTTCTTCCACTACTTCAGAAGTCATAGGTTAAAAGAAAACAATGGAACATGGAATGAAGTATTAGACATAAATATTTCAGAAATCAAGAGATTCATAAGTATTAACTCATTAGGTTTTCCACAGAGAAGAGTTAAATCTAACAATATCTTCGGCTAAGTGAGTGTGAACTTCTTATATTATACTCTTACCTTCTCTTCCTCTTAAAAGCCAAAAATGGCTCAAAAGAAGAAATTGTACAAAAGGAAAGGCATTCTTTATCTAGATCATTGGTGACATAATGATTTAGGCTGTAAACAATTCCTTGCGCAAAACTGAACCTGTATCTCATGAGGCTTAAATATTTGTTAAAATTCATTAATTAAAATTTCTAGGCATTATTAAATAAATAAAACAAATATTTACATAAATGTATACAGTAGATGTAAACTGGTTATATAATGATTCAAAGTAGCTGTAAGTATTGGATAATTACTTTTTTCCCCATTCTGCTGTACTTTATACCCATCTATTGTTTTTCCCGTAAGTATATATAATTAGTCACAGCCAAAACTTGCATGGCCTGCGCCTATCTGAGCATAAACAGCAGATGTTAACCCTACATAGGAGAATTTCACTTCATTGTTTCTATTAACGAGTGATTCCATAAAGTTAAGAATCACTTCTATATACAACTAATGGGTCAAAATAACTTTAAAGATTTAACTGAAATTCTCTGATGGCAAGAGTCCTCAAATTTCTTTCAAAATATCACATGATAAAAAACCCAATATTTATGGAAGACATTATTTAGGTTAAATCTGTTACTGTTGCTAATTCATTAAAATAACCAACTTTAGTAGGGTGTAATCTAGGAAAATGGTTTTTCTTCCACCCTTGCTCTCATACAACTATGAAATTTCCCCTTCTTGCCCCTGGTGGTATCTTAGGCAGGGATTAGTGCTTAATTCACTATCACCCCTAAGGATATTGTCATCTTCATGTGTCAGATTAGTTGACTGGTGTAATTTAGAAATTTTAAAGTCTCAAATAAGTGGCAGTTTCTCCTCTTCTTTCAGGTTAAGTCCATTACTGAGAATCCAGCAATGAGAATGAGAAAGATAGAATACGCTCTTTCCTGCTTGTTCCATCACCTTCTTTCCCTGGCGACTCTCCCCGCTCCTTTTTCTTTTTCTTTTGACTTCTCCAGGGTAAGAATGATGAAAAGAAAAGGGGGTAAATTCCTTAATAGTTGTTACTATTGAAAGTTCTTTATTTTTGAATTCTTAATAACAAGATGTATTCAAATGCTACCTCTCTCTTAGTGGGGTGTATGACATGTTCCTAAGATCCATCCCAACACCTCAGATGTCTCCCTTGCTCCCTGCAGGGGAGGTGCCTTGATTAGACATGGAGCTTACTAGCCTTAGCTCCTATTTTCTATCTTTATCTTCTTTCTGCTGGAGCTCCTTCTCACAGGCAAGAGTTTTCCTGGTGTGGGTCTTTTCAAGATGACTCAAGATGTGCACTTGTTCCACCAAATGTGGCAGTGTATTTTGTTCAGTTGCTGACCCATTCTCCTTGTCTGGATATCACAAACAGCCTCAGATCCATCTTGCATCCTGACCTCAGGTTCACTATGGTGAAAACTGAAACCACTACTTCCCCAAACTCAGGTTCTTCCCCAAGCTCTCTTGCACACTGCTCGGGTACCAGCTGGGGGCAGCACTACCTGATTCTACAGTTCTACCAGCCTGGGTGAGGGGAGAAGCCATTCTCCCCTCCTGACAAACAATCAAAATTCTACGAGTAGTTGTCTTGGCCTTCCTCTTTCATGGGGCTTGAGAGGGGTAAATGCCCCTCCCTTCTGCTCTTCTCCTATAAAAGACTTTGAAAGAATTCCCTTCACATCTCTCTTAACATTTCCTGTTTTTTTTCACCCACTATCCATAGTTCTGTGGCTGCAGTACAGAGACAATAAGAAAGTTCAATTCTGTATTCCCCTATTTTTTTTTTTTTTTGTGAGATGGAGTTTTGCTCTTGTTGTCCAGACTAGAGTACAATGGCAAGGTATTGGCTCACTGCAACCTCTGCCTCCTGGGTTCAAGTAAATCTGCCTCAGCCTCCTGAGTAGCTGGAATTACAGATGCCTGCCACCACGCCCAGCTAATTTTTGAATTTTTAGTAGAGATGGGGTTTCACCATGTTGGCCAGGCTGGTCTTGAACTCCTGGCCTTAGATGATCCTCCTGCCTTGGCCTCCCAAAGTGCTAGGATTACAGATGTGAGCCATGGTGCCTGGCCCAATTCTATATTCTTTAACACTCCTTTCATACCAATGAAAACATGAAATTTTTGTAAGAATATAAAACTACTAAATGTTATTTAGGCAAAGACCAGAGACACTGGTCTAATATTAAGTGTTAATCTTAAGTCCTCAAGAATCTAGTATTAGCAAAACTGACCTAATTCTTAGAATTTATTAATGAGTATTCCTGTCAGTTTGGAATCTAAGTTCATTCTATTGTTTAAACAATCTGCTTTGTTCTTTTTCCTAATAGTTACATGAAATGCTAAAGGAACTAACTAAATAGAGCCAGATATTACACAGAAGATGAGAACTTTCAAGATCATTCTGTTCTTTATATTCTTATCTCCAAAATTTCTATAATAGATGATTATTGCAGTGGTCACTCTTCAATTCTAGCAGCTTTAGAAGCTGAGCCACACTGAGAAAGCAGATGTTTGCATATTTAGACCCACTCCAAGATATATATCATGCAATGAAACCACCAATAAACAAAGCATAATTTATGCTTGTCAAAATTTGTAGAACTCTTCAGAAATTGTGACCCCATCTCCACCACAGAACGAAAATTCATCAAAATTTATTTTATTACAATGTGGAAATAGCAATAGATTTAGTTGCCAGATGCCATCTGCTCAATGCCCAAGACCATTGTGAATCGAAAACACTTGCATTTCTTGAACAATCATCAGTCCTTGAAAAAAAAATCCACGGCATCTTTTTAAAATTCCCCAGAAATTTCTTTTTTGCTTTATAAGAACTGACTATTGTGTGGATTTTACCTGCATTTCCAAGTAAACCATGTCAATGCAGCAAATACAGAAAATTATTTTTAAAAATTAAAAAATTAACTGTTATCCTTTACCAAGATTTCTGTTAAACTGTACCTTAATATACAAACATATTCACACACAATTATTATCACACTGAAAGTATTTAACCTTGTATATTGCACTTATAAAGATTTTCAGAAACTATCAAATATTTTAAGGGTCTGAAATTTCTAAGGAATGCATAATATTACACTATATAATTATGCTATAATTTATTTAAATTGTCTGTTTAATGAATATTAAAAGTAAGCCAATTTTCATCTAATATAAACTAAGCTGCAATAAAATAACCAATTTTTAGCTCAATTTGCTGAATAATTCAGTCCTTTTATATTGGTTCATAGAGTTTATTATCTTTTATATAAATTTTAGATAATTTTAAATATCTTTGATTATTAACTTACATTGAATACTAAAATCTGAATCATTGGAGCAAATACTATAAAATCCTATAGGTATCACACACTGCCAAATTGCTTTCCAGAAATTCCTTACCAATAAATATTCAAAATACATATAGAGTGAGTCATTGTAAGTGTCTATTGCCAGATTTATCAAAAATTACATCTATGATTTGTTTTCCTGACTGTGAGAATTCTATATATTGGAAACTTTTCTGAATATGTTCTGAAGATGTGAAGGTCTTAATCTGTGCTCAAAGAAAAATCTGGAACTTTATAAAATACGTTAAAGTGAAAAGCTACAAATTAGTTATTGAAATATCTATCTTAAGAAATTTGAAAAATAACCAGAAATTAAGCCCTAAACTATAGAAAAACTGAATGATTAGTAATAGTGAATGAGAGCAAAAATCAATAAAATAAAAAATATGCAAAGTTTGCAAGAGCTGTTATAACAAAGTACCACTGACTGGGTAGCTTAAAGAACAGATTATTTTCTCTCCGTTATGGAGGCTGGAAGTCCAAGATCAAGGTGCCAACAGAGTTGGTTTTTTTTTTTTTCTGAGGCCTCTCTCTTCAGCTTGTACTTGGTCATTTTCTTCCTGTATCTTTACATGGTTTTCCCTCTGTATCTGTGTTCAAATTTCCTCCTCTTATAAAGACACTAGTCATATTGGATTAGGGCTCACCTATATACTCTCTTTATGCCTTAATTACCTCTTTAAAGATACTATTTACAAATACTGTCACATTTTCAGGTACCAGAGGTTAGGACTTCAACACCTACGTTTTGAGTGAAACAGAATTCAGCCCACAAAATACAGAAAAGAGGTTTAACACGTAGACAAATATCTAGTGATGCCAACTAAGAAAAGAACCCACACATGGCCAAAAGGAATGAATACAAAGGATGCCACCATACTATAAAAAGATGTTAAAATGATAATGCAAAGATACTTTGACAAAATTTTTGCCAGTACTTTTGAAACTTTTCAAGCAATAGGCAAATTCCTAAAATCAATGGTAGGTTTTTTTTAAAGCTGATTATAATTGTCAGTACATTTCCCCTATTTGCAAGCTTTAGTGTACATATGAGCGTCACTGGAATTGTTAAAATGGAGATGTCTGGCCTCCGCCTCCTGATGTTTACTTTGTAGGTGTAGGTGAGCCCAGAATTCTCTTGTTTAACATGCACCCGGCGTGAATGCGATGGAGATGTTCATACACATCCAGAGAAAACTGACTTTTCTGCCAGGCATTGTGCTGCCTGCTTTCCAAGTCACATCTTATTTAGTCCTCACAACAATTCTCTGAGAGAAGGACGGTCATTATCCTCAATGCAAAGTAGGAAGCAGAGATTAAGAGAATTTCACTAAGCAGACCAAGGCCTCATATCATGTAAAAAGTAGAAAAGAACTTGAGGATAGAGTAACTTTGTCAACTTTTTTTTTGACAGGCTACGTATTTGACTTTCCAGCTTCATACAATATTTTGTTTTAGTACAGCAGAAAAAAATGGATCATGAAAACTTATGCATACCAAAAAATGAAATCTCAATATAATATATTGACTTTATAAAGATTATATTTTGTTTGTGTTAAATTGTATTCATTTTCTGTCAAATGAGGACTGATTTAACCCAGTTTTGTCATTGTTGTTCAAAGTTCAATTCCTGAGCACCCTTGCCTTTTCCTGTAGGCTGAATTGAAAGCTGGCAGAACCGACGTAGTCATAGGAGTTAGCAGAAGAAAAGGGGTCGTCTTATCTTTTTGCATGCACCTGTATCCCAATAAAGTTTTCTCTCTGCTTCCCTGTGCCATGTCAGTTTCTGCTTCCAGATAATATCTGGGGTCCAGTCTGCACCTAAGGAAAAGTTGAGCACTTTCTCTATGCCACACTCAATTTTGAGACAAGTGAGGCTCTACTTTCTTATATCTCTCTGGCTTCCAATAACATTGATTGCTACTTGTCCTATGCTTTTCATTAAACCCAACAGGGAAAAATCACATTCTAGTCTTCTTTGAAGAAACCTCCAATTTATACAAGGTGATATAAGCACGTGTCACTACCCATTTGACCTCCCATGGAAAGAGGAAAGGCAAGGAAGGGATCTATTTCTTATTTTCCATAAAACTCTTCTTTCCCAAGCCATTCTGTTCATCTTGCACGTACCTTGTAGCAGTAATTCTGAATTCAGTATTCTCTCCCAAAAGCTTTTGCCCTTACGTACCTATGAATGCTTTCAAAATCTGCATCTTTATTCTTACTGTATGGAAGGGATATCCCCAGGGCAAAAGAGCCAGGATAGGTCCTTTGGTGCTTCAAGGTATTTCTTCATGCATACATCTCCTTTATATCAGCACAGTTAGACACAGACAAATGGATCATTTAGATCTGACATTGTCAGAAGAGAAGCACTACAAAACATCTTTTGCTTCCCTAAAGTGTCTATGGCAAAGTGTAGGGAGAAATATACATAGCATTGACCTTTTTATAGTGTAGTGTGTACTGAAGACCAAGTAAGAAAAGTGGTGGTTATAATTTGTATTTTTCAAAATTATATGCGGTGTCTATATAAATCAAATAATAAAAGTGAAAGAGTGCAACACAATGGTAGGCAACATTGCTATGGTATATGAAGACTTTGTATTGCATCCATTAGTGTCATCTTATTTCTTCTAGAGAGGCTGCTCCCATGATCATCGCCTTTCAGCACTGTAGATAATAATATCTGTTGGTTATATCAGCATTTGCAAATATGTGTTTCATGGAACATAAGTCCCACAGTATATGAATGCATGTTATCTGCAGAAGGAGGCACCTAGGTCAAGTGACTTTGGGAAATGTTGGATTGCACAAAGTTATCAGATTTATTATACGACTTCTCAATAGCTTTACTAATGTATATTGTGACCATCACAAAAGGCTGGTATTTGTTTCTGAGGGCTACCATAACGTAGTGCCAACACTTGGTTGGCTTAAAATAACAGAAACATATAATCTCACAGTTCTGGAGGCTAGAAGTCTGAAATCAGGGTGTCGGCAGGCCATCCTCTCTGGCTGCTCAGTGGAAGAATCCTTTCTTGCTTTTTCCAGCTTCTGGTGTTTGTGTGCTGTGCGTGATGTTCCTTGGCTTGTGGATGCGTCATCATTCCAGCCACATGGCCATCTTCTTATGCATCCTCACATCATCTCACCTGTCCGTATCTGTCTCTGAGTCCAAACTTCCCCTCTTTACAGTGACATATTGAATGTCATTAGATTATGGCCCACTCTAATTCTTCATTTTAACTTGATTGCCTTTACAAAGAAACTATTTCCAAATAAAGTCACATTCTAAGTCATGGAGGGTTGACTTCAACTCATCTTTTTGGAAGGGACGCAATTGCTATATAGTATTAAGTTCACCTGATTGATTCCCTCACTTCGGAGAGCAGGTGGTCGTCATCGTCGTTGTTGTAGTAGTATTTCCAGGAACTCACTCTGGGCAAGGCTAGAGCATGTGAGTGGCATTTTAGAAATTCAGACGTGGTTATACTTGGGTATTTTTCCCCTCCCATGCAAAAGTTGGTTTTGGTTTTGCTCTGTGTCATCCCATAGACAAAATTATTACCCTGGAAAACTCTTCTGTTTGTTTATAAAGAATGTATTCAAGTGAATATGGTTCATCCCAGATCATCAAGATACTGGGGGTAAATCATCAAAATAGAGGCTTATTGTTACTTTTGTCATTGTTTTGTCATTGACTGGTTATTTTCTACATGAGTAAAGTCCTACTAACAATGGCTTTAATCACTGATGGACATAAGAGATTCAGACTTGCCTGATTGAGAAAGCTAATTTAGAAGAATAAAAAATAATTGTAGAAAGAAAAGGGCAGGCTGTTTTGATTATAATTAATCCATACCTCTACCACAGTACTTTCCTTTTGTTTTTATTTTGGCATATATTTTATTATACCTGAGATGGTAGATAGTATCATTTTTTATATCAGTTTTTCACTTCCTCTCCCTATATAGAGGTCGTACATTCTAACTCCTATTGTGGCCTTATAGATGTGGTGTACTGTGCTTCTTGACTTTGGGCTTGGTCATAGCACTTGCTTTGGCCAACAAAACGTTAGTGGACATGAAATATGCAAAGGCTTAAATTGGGTTGCAAATCTCGGCATTCTGTCACGCATTACTGTTAGCTTCTGTTTTGAGTGTGCTTTGGGAAGTTGCAAGTGTAAGGAGGTTGAGAGACAGATGAAATAGACACTGGCATTGTCTATTGGCAACCTGGAGCCAATCTCGGCAAAATCCAGTCTAACTCAGCCCAACTTTAGCCTTTTTACCTGTGCCTGAACAATGAAGATCTGCTTATAGGTCTGTGCTACTGAGATTTTTGTTGTCTGGTAACACATTATTTTACAAAACATTAATTTATACACTTTATGTTTGTCTCCTTTACTACTTTGTAAGCTTCTAAAAAGTAACCATACTTTTTTCAATTTTACATTTCTTGTTCAGTTCTTACATATCATAGGTCCTCAAATTGTTTGATGGGTCAGGAACGAATGAATGATACTCAAGGATGTCTGAGTTGAAGGTAGGAAGCATGTTTATCATGGCAACCCAGATAATACTTTAGAAACAATACTTACTAGCGTATTGCTTTGGTTCTGAGAAAAGTTATACATGTTTTTAGGCTAAAAGAAGAAATGTGTGCTGATCCTAGGCCACTCATAAGCAGAGCCACTGGGTCCCGGAGAAAGGCAAATCCTTCAGTCTGACTCTGAATAAACCAGATGGCAAAGTCTGAGGTTCTATTTCTTGTTGTTCCAGATGGAGATCTCTTGCATCAATAGCAAATTGGACCTATCCTTTGTGTCCACTTCCAACTGCAATTGTAGGTAATTCCTACAACTGAGTTGCTTCTTGGTTACAATGTTCACTTTTGCTATTCATGAAGAATAAGCAACATTTGTTGTCCACAATTGCTATTATGTGTTGTGAATCCTTTATAAATAACCATAGCACCTAGATTAATATTTTTTATGGTCCACATAGGCTATCTTAAATATTACTGAAAGACTTGGAGATCCCGGAAATTTTAAGAATTTAAACTTTGAAATGTCTACCAAGTATGCACTTTTCTGTAGCAGTGTCATCTGATGTTAGAACACATTTTCCTCTATTTGTGTGTGTGTATGTGCATGCACACGCATATGTGCATGTGAACTTGGGTTCATGTAACTTTCCCCATACCATGTGGGATTCTGAGTCGATATGAAAACAGCTGATAGCAGTAGATAAAGATGATTATAGCAAAGGATTTAATCAATAACCACTTTTATCTCAGCAGCACACATTATCTTTCACTTTTAAGAATTATTTGCATGAATGTCTCTTCTTAGCTAGCCTGAGAATAAATAAAACCAGGCTAAGCGAAGATGCAGGGAAACACGAGAAGTAGCAATTTTGAATGTCACAAAAATGCTGTGGTAAAGACTAAGTGGTGTAACTTTATTTAATGATAGAATACTGCAAGATCACCACAAACCACATTAATGTAATTACATCAATTCTGCACACATACGTATCTTATCTATTAGGAAAAAAAGTTCAAACTGAATCCAAGCGTATTACTGGCAAAATAATAAAATCATGTTTCTGATGAATACATTATATAATTTAATAATAAAATGTCTTGACAAAAGATTGGATAATCTTTTATCAAATAATTGTCATGATAGCTTCAATCTATATATTAGTGACTTCAACCATGTACTAGGAAGTTAATGCTTTTGTTTATTTAATTTAGTTTTTTATAAACCTAATACCCTAGTACATTTATTCATGTCTCAGGTTCTTTAATAAAATTTTCTTATATTCTATATAGAAGTTTTCAATGTATTTTATTTATTTATTTTTTTATTATACTTGAAGTTCTGGGATACATGTGCAGAGCGTGCAGGTCTGTTACATAGGTATACATGTGCCATGGTGGTCTGCTGCACCCATCAGCCTATCATCTACAGTAGGTATTTCTCCTAATGCTATCCCTCCCCTAGACCCCCACCTCCCAATAGGCCATGTGAGATGTTCCCCTCCCTGTGTCCCTATGGTCTCATTGTTCAACTCTCACTTATGAGTGAGAACATGCAGTGTTTGGTTTTCTGTTCCTGTATTAGTTTGCTGAGAATGATGGTTTCCAGATTCATCCATGTCCCTGCAAAGGACATGAGCTCATCTTTTTTTAACGGCTGCATGGTACTCCATGGTGTATATGTGCCACATTTTCTTTATCCAGTCTGTCATTGATGGGCATTTGGGTTGGTTTCAAGTCTTTGCTATTGTGAGCAGTGCTGCAATAAACATACGTGCGCATGTGCCTTTATAGAAGGATGATTTATAATCCTCTGACTATATAGCCAATAATGAGATTCCTGGGTCAAATGGTATTTCTGGTTTTAGATCCTTGAGGAATTGCCATGCTGTCTTTCACAATGTTTGAACTAATTTACACTCCCACCAACATGTAAAAGCTTTCCTGTTTCTCCGTATCCTCTCCAGCATCTGTTGTTTCCTGACTTTTTAATGACTGCCAATCTAACTGGTATCAGATGGTATCTCACTGTGGTTTTGATTTGCATTTCTCTAATGACCAGTGATGATGAGCTTCTTTTCATGTTTCTTGGCCACATAAATGTCGTCTTTTGAGAAGTGTCTGTTAATATCTTTTGCCCACTTTTGAATGGAATTTTTTTTCTTGTAAATTTGTTTAAGTTCTTTGTAGATTCTCGATATTAGCCCTTTTGTCAGTTGGATAGATTGCAAAAATTTTCTCCCATTATATAGGTTGCCTATTCACTCTAATGATAGATTTTGTTTATTTTAAAAGGTGTTATGCTTGAAGAGTCTGGAAGAGTGATTGAGTCAGTGAAATGACAGCTTTAAAAGTCAATGTTATTTTTAAGACTTTAGTTATCTAAAATGCTTTCCGTACACTTTTAAGTAAAACAAGCAAGTATATTGTCTAGTAAATCAGTACTGACTCCAAGGCCTCGGGGAGAGGGTCCAAGTTGACGGATGAGATATCTTAGTTTTTACTATGAGGTTTTATAGCCTACTGGTAATTGTTAGAGCATCCTAAATTGTAATTATCATAAGTATGGGAGAAGCCTATTGATGAGAAAGTGAGAGAATTGGGGGATATACCCATGAAGTTGTGCCAATCTGTGTGTGTGTGTACAGTTCTCTCTGGGTATACACACTAGATTACTGAGCTAGCAAGAGTAGAGTCTGAAGTCTTGATATTCCCTCAAAGATTATTCCTTTTATTATTCTCCTAAAGTGTTAATGCCAGTTTTTAAAAAGTTCTAGCCAGCTCTGAATGGACCAAGAGGAACAGAAAAAAGGTATTATCATCAAAGTTTATGAAGTTCTTTAAAGAGAGGGGACGCAGACTTCACGAACCCTGACCAATGGCAGTATCCACAGCCTTGGCAGTAAAATAAGGAACTTCCTCCAAGGGGAAGGAGATTCCCAGGGAATGGAAATTCTCCCATTTTAGCATTAAAATTTTCCTTTTAATGCTAAACATTGAAGAGTCTAAGTGAGAACATGTCTGTCGCCCAGCATGTGTGCTAAAATTGCCAATTTCCTTATAGGATATCATGTATCTTCGAGGGCCATTTAAATAAACCCAATATTACTTTTCCTAGCTAAATACTCATAGATTTGTTAACTATATTTTAAAATCACATATATCCTTTTGTTTGAAGTTAGGATTATTAAACAAAATTAAGAAAAGCATTTATAGCACTGGTGATATAATTTCAGGCCTGCTGTAAAGTATATACAGGAATTATGTTTTCCCTTCTTTATTTTGATGTGTGTGTGTGTGTTTTAAAGAAACCTTCTGCTTTTTATGTAGCTTTGGCATTTTATTCTGTGTCTGTCCTAGTCTAAAAAAAATCTATGTTAAAAACTTTATGTTCTAGACAAATTACTTTGACATTATTATCAAAGTAGAAATAAAATTATGATAAAGAAGTACATTATACATTTGGATAGAAACCATACATAATTCCAAATCTTCAAAGTAAAAATCATAAAGTCCACACTACAAGAGACACATAGTATTTCTATTCATAAGCTTAATTTATTCACTTTTTCATATTTTCTTTATGTGAAAATATGACACTTGACAGATTTTCATCAGTAAGAGGTTTTCCTTTTCTTAAACTGTGAATGAAGAGCATACATTTGAAACAGCATGATTATGGACCCTCTGTGCTAAGCACTGCTCTCGGAAAACAAATCAGAGATAGAAATTTTAGAGAGTGTGGGAGAGGAACTGGAATATAAACCCGAAGCTAGATAAACAGCTACAGAAGAGCTTTTGTGACTTTCTAAAAATTCACATGGAAACAACGTTTGGTACTTACATATGCTTATGATTAATTAGCAGAAAAGTTTTTCATTTTAGCAACATATAAAAAAATAGCACTACAATAGGCTATGAACTATCAATGGCTGTTAACAGTGTTGTTAGTAATGATGTGATTATAATCACATGCTATCATGTGTTCTTTTACCTAGGCTGTCTCGTTTATGAGCCACAGACAATTCCAGAATTTCTTTCCTTTTTCTTTTTTTGAGACATGGTCTCACTCTGACACTGAGGCTGGACTACACTGGCCCAATCTTGGCTCACAGCAACCTCCGCCTCCCAGGCTCAAGCGATCCTCCCACCTCAGCCTCCTGAGTAGCTGGAATTACAGACACATGTAGTTCTGCTAATTTTTGTATTTTTTGTAGAGATAGGGTTTCATCATGTTGCCCAAGCTGGTCTTGAATTGAGCTCAAGCAATCCACCTGCCACTGCCTCCCAAAGTGCTAGGATTTTAGGTGTGAGCTACTGCGCCAAGCCCAGAATTTCTTCTTAAAAAATGGTGTCAAGTTTTCTCAACATCCTTCAACCTTTCAAAACACTGACCATCAAAACTTAGCAACAATGAAAAGTTTATATTTTTACACTATCCTATCATCTAGTAGTGGTGATAATATTTTTTAAAATGAGCTCACAATCAATGAATATTGACCGCCTGAATAATATTACTCCAATTATGTTATTTAGAGTTGCTACAAGAACATGCAGCATAAATTGTTATGAGACATTAGAAATGCATGTTAAACTAGAGAATGGTGTAGTAAGCAAACACCATTAGAAACAAAAACCTCAGTTTTGTGAAACCCTGAGATTTTCTTCACTGTGGTTTTCTCTTTGTAGTATTAGCCAAATGCTCTAAAAGCTACTGATTATCTGAGAAGCCAAATCTGTTAATATAGACTCTAAATCTTTAACAACTCTCAAAGAAGAAACCGGAGTGGTGCCAGGCATTCAAAAGCCTTCTGTATAATGAGTTAACCTATTAGTTATTTATTAGGATAAAAGGCAATGTCACAGACAAGAAGCCAGGAGACCTGGGTTGTACCTTAGCATTTTCTCCAGTTGCTGCACTGTCGTGGGAAAGTTCCTTAATAACTTGAACTGTTCAGTTTATTATATATATTTCTGCGACAGGGTATTGCTCTGTTATCCAGACTAGAGTGCAGTGGCATGATCTTGACTCACTGCAACCTCAACCTCCTGGGTTCAAGCAATTCTCATGCTTCAGTCTCCTGAGAAGATGTGACTACAGGTGTGGGCCACCACACCCAGCTAATTTTTGTATTTTTAGGAGAGATAAGGTTTTACCATGTTGCCCAGGTTGGTCTCGAACTCCTGGCCTCAAGTGATGGGTTCCCCTTGGCCTCCCAAAGTGCAGGGATTACAGGTGTACACCACTGTACTCCACCTCTTTGATTTAAAAACATGGTTGGTCTGAAACATTTCTGAGATCATTTCCTGTTTCAAAGTGCTACAACTACAAGGGTATTCTGAAGTGATGGAAGGCAATCTCACACCTACCATTCTGTTCCCGCTGCACTCCTGCCGCCAGAAGGTCGGGCTCCCCAAGGCTGATGTCATTGAGCCTGGTCCCCAGACACTCCATGCAAAGGTGCTTGCACCACTCCTCAGCCTCCAGCTCTGAAAGTAACCACAACATCACCAGTCAAGCAATGCTCCCCAGGAATGATGGAAGAAGAATATTCCCTGAATCATTTTTCCAGGTAATTGGCAAGAGCTAAGAACCCACCTTTAAAAAAACCACAAAAAACTACATTTAGGAAGTGAAAAAAAGTCCCAATGATTACCTCCCACTACTTGAGACTATATTTTTAAGTGGTTTATTTTATTTGTAGTACTTTACCTTACTTACAGTTAATAGTCTGGGAATATTTGTTTCCTATATAGCAAAGTTTAGATTGATTTTATTTTGGGAGGAAAATTATTTAAAATAATAAATTAGCCAGGTTTAGTTATCCCACTATATATATAGGTATATATAGACTTCAAAACATCATGCTTTACATGATAAATACATTAATTTTATAACACTGTAAAAGTTAAATAAGTAAATATGAAATAAAATATATAAATGAATAGTTGAAAAATGTCAGGTTAAACAAATGAACGTTTTCCTGAAAGTTACTTAGATTTTTATGAGTTGAAGATCTGATCCCAAAGTCATTCTAAAGTGAAATGGATCATAAATCAGCTCTAGAATGTGATCATTTTCTCTGTAAACAATACAAATTAGGCTATTCTTATTTTACTTTATTTTTTTAAAATTGGGGTAGAATCTTAATCTCTTCTCTTTGGAAAATTCTAATTACCTAAGAGATTGATTAGATCACTGCTTTTTTTCTTTTTTTAACTATGATTAACTCCAAATTTCTTTACAATCACATTTTCCCCTTGGTTAAAACATTAGAATGTGTTACACTGACACAGAATACTGTTGTATCTAAAGCTTTCACAGGCTTTCATAAACGTAAATGAATTTGACTTTGGTGTAAGCCCTGTGTGAGTGAGGTAGCCAAGGGTTAGGGTCATACCTGTGTCTCAAATCATTGGTCAGCACCAAAACAAAACTGGAAATCAACTGAGTCTTCTAGCTATTATACCATGCAGAAATTTGGAAAAGGGTCTGAGGTTTAATATCCTAGGCCAAGCTCCAATATCACTATACAGAAATTGAATAAGAACTTTCCATTGACATCTGCCCATGTAGCATAAATCTGTACTAGAGCAGTTTAATATGGATTTCCCGTAAATCTCTTGTTGCTCTCTGTGGATGACACCTAACCCTTTGCCTTGGCATTTTAAACTCCCCATAAAAAGTCGTCTGTGACAGGTTTTCTTGACTTCAGGGATCTGACTACCAATTCTGGGCTCTCCTCAATGGTCAACATCATCAAATTTAGGTAATGTTTTCTTTCTGAGCTTAGTCACGCTGCCTCTGCAGCAAAAATAAGTTTCATCAAGGAGATGTGAAGACAAATTTGTCATTTATTTTTAGTTTTTTCAAGACTGTACATACTCTTAAAAGTAGAGAAAAAAGAATATGCAGTTCCCCATGGGATCCTATTCTAATAAAAATAATAGTTCCAAAGTTCCCATCATGAAAGGCATTTTGTTTATGAAAATACACTTTGCATGTATCAAGGACCATCCCCTCACTGGTGTTAAGTCACATCATCAAACTATGTCAAGGATCAGGGAGATTTTCAGGAGGACCTGGCTCCCCACTTGGGTGGAGTTGGAGGCCTGGGATTAGCTGCTCAGGCATTTCCTTAGGAACCCAGAAAATAATCCTTTCCAATCACAAGCCTATCAATATAATAAATGTACCATTTGCTGAGGCTATGGCTTACTAAACAAAGAAAAAAAAACCCCAAAACAAACACACAAAAAAACGAAAGCCCCAAACAAAACTTTTTTTCTTCTAGGAAGCAAATGCCAGACTTCACAGAAAAATTTTATAGGAGCAACAATAGCATATATTGAAAGTACTTTTATTAGATATGTAAGTATTTATAAAATGTATAAAATATTTAAAAGATTTTCTAACAATCAACCAGACTCTTACAGGTTAAGCCAATTTACATGCTATGTACCAAGAAATCTCTCTCAGGGGGACACTATGATTATTGTTTTTCTTTTAAATTTTTAATGTTTTAAATTTTTCACGGCACTCCACAATTTAAAAAGAATGTGAAATCACATACAATTAATATCTTTTCTGCATTATTCTACATAGTAGTATTTCCAGTTCTCTACACATGAAGATGAAAATATCTAATGTGCTACTTGGGGGTAAAAATAAGAACATTAAATATGCCAAAGCACCTTGGTGCTAATGTTCTCCTTAAGCAGTAAGTGAGTGCATGCCCAGATATTTAAGAAATATGATTCGTTCCTTCATTGTATTAAGTCTTTTGTCCTAGGGTTTAATGAGACAAAGCAATCATATAGTAAAAGGCTTCTATGAAACTGGAGTGGACCCTTTCAAGTAGAACTAAATGCAGAATTTCTGTAAGTGCTGGAACAAAGAAGTCTCCCATCACAGCAATGAGAGGTATTCGTGGGCTCCTACTAGCACGTAAAAATGTCTTTTGCAGCCAGTGCTTCAGCGTTTTAGTAGTGTGGTAGCACATAAGAATAGAAATAGCAAGCATGATAAAAGTAGAGTACACACTGTCACACTAAAGACTGAGCTGTAAACTCTTTCAAAGAGACAGACGGAAGAAAGATTCTTACAATTCAGGGCTCATTCCTTTAACAAATATTTATTGTGAACTCTCTATATGCCAGGCACTGTGCTAGGAGGTTATACGAGAAACACACCATTTCTGCTGTCAATAATCATAGAATCTGGCGGGATGGGCAGGTGGGTTTGGTATGTGCTGATCTGGAAGGCTGTTGGCTTTGCTAGGAGATACTGACAAAGGCTCAGCAGAGTGAAATGTATAAGGGCAAGCCGGGAGAAGATGATGTGTGTTCGTGAGCGCATGTGCATGTATATCAGTATGTGTGAGTGTGTGTGTGTGTTTTTATTATGTGAGTTTGTGTGCACACAGCAGTTTTGATGAGTGTGTGTGTGCATGTGTACCCATATGTTTGTGAGTATATGAGTGTGTGTTGGAGGAGTCTGTGAGGAGTGAGAAAGATGCCTGGGGCAGAGGGAAAGACATTTGCAGGGCAGCAAGAGTGACATCCTGTAATAGCAGGGGATAGCTCTGAGTTCATGCAGAAAAATGTGAGAAATAGTATCAGTTAATTCTTTTCACAATTTTCTAGCATTTGGCTCAATTAGATCAGTTCTAAAACTTCACCTCAAAAGAATTAACCTTTGTAGTCTGTATACTTGATTGGTTTTGTTGCAGATAAGCTGAATTTCTTTGATTTTAGGTAAAGCTTTGGTTTTATAAGGTTATTTTTGATAGTCACCACCTTTCAAATATTCCAACTATGATTTTTAGTTCTTCTTTCTTAGGCAAGCTCTATGTATTAATTTTTTCTTTTTTTTTTTTTGAGACAGAGTTTTGCTCTTGTTGTCCAAGCTGGAGAACAATGGCGCCATCTTGGCTCACTGCAACCTCTGCCTCGTGGGTTCAAGTGATTCTACTTCCTCAGCTTCCCAAGTAGCTGGGATTACAGGTGTGCACCACTGTGCCTGGCTAATTTTTTCTATTTTTAGTAGAAATGGGGTTTCACCATGTTAGCCAGGCTGGTCTTAAACTCTTGACCTTAGGTGATGCATCTGCCTTGGCCTACCAAAGTGCTGGGATTACAGGTGTGAGCCACTGTACCTGGCCTGAGGTCTTTTAATCTTTTACTGAGTGTTAATTTTTTTCTAATTAGTGTTTTTCTCTGAATTATCTTTCACTTTTCACTTTTATATTTTTTTTACAGAACTGAGAATCAATATGAATGCAGTATGTGGGTCTAGTGGGTTGGGCAGGTGGGTTCAGAACCCACTGCCTCAGCCTCAGCCTCCCGAGTAGCTGGAATTACAGGTGCGCCACTCACCTGCATTTTACCACTGCATTTTAAAATGTTTATTTTCCCATAGACTCAATGCCTTTTGTTATTTGCTTTATCTTTCAAACTTTTTAGTCTACACATAATATGTAAATAACTTTATGGGAGAATAAAGACATTCAAGTGTTCTATGAAGTTTTCTATTTTTCTCTTCATGAAGTGCTTTTTCATTAAAATGCCTTTTTCAGATAGCCTGCAGCTATGTTCAGATTTTTAATTAAGTAAATAACTTTTTCTCTGGACTAGAAACACAAATAATGTTTTCATTATGTAGAGGATTAGTTAAATGAAGAAATTTGGTAATTTTCAGAAGGAAAATTGAAAGGCATTTGGGAATAATAAGACAAATGGAGACTAGAGATTAAATTAAATGATGAATTATGTGATGAATGGTTTTACTGATTGGAGGGCAAATAATGGGAATACAAAACCAATTTAGTCAAAGATGGTGGCTCCTCCCAGTGTTTCAGTGTCTTTCCATCTCTCCTTCACAGAATTCTGGGGAAAGTATGGCATCTTACAATGCAGTGACACGGGACTGATGCAGTGCTATTTTTAATTCTGGTTCAAAGGGATAAGAAAAGAGGTCTTTACATAGAAAGCCTTTAATAAATGCCTATTGACTAAATAATTAGATTCAAGCTTTATTGCTTTCACTAAATTTAGTCCTTAAGATAATGACATTAAAGTTAAATGATCCAAAATGAGTTATATTTGAAAACAGAGTGAAAAAGTTTTCATCATGAATATATATATGTGTGCGTGTATATATATATATATACATATATATACACTTTCCATATATATATATATCTATCTACATATATATGGAAAATATGCTATCAGCCAAAAATTACATTGCAGAATTAAAAATAGCACTGCATCAGTTTCATGCTACTTTATATACGATGCAGGTTGGACTTTTTTGTGTGAAAATAATAAATCATTGTATCTACTTCTCCCTGTAGTTAGCTTTTATTAATCTTTGAAAAGTGTAGATAAAATAATCTTGTTTTGTCTTCAGCACAAGCAGAAAGTCTTAGTTCTATCTAATTCTTATCTTCTGTGCCGATTTGCTATGATTTGACGACAAAAGTTGTTTTCATATTTATTAATGTCTTAAATACATGCTTTGCTGTAAAGTGAAGAAAAATGTTTCCCTTACAGGCTATTGTTTAGAGAATGTAACACTCTCCCCTACTGTCATTTAAAATTTATAGAACTATTAAATTATAAGACATTTTGATGATGCTTTCATCATTCTTGAAAACTGGCGTGATGTGTTGTGAGCTTCTTCTTAACTGGCCTTGCTGATGTTTAATGGACTTTAGTTTTTTCTCCTTTTTTATTTTAAATAGTAGGAAGACAAGAAACCAGTTAAGACCTAAACATGGCCAGGCATGGTGTCTCACGCCTGTAATCCCAACACTTTGGGAGGCTAAGACAGGCAGATCATCTGAGGTTGGGAGTTTGAGATCAGCCTGAGCAACATGGAGAAATCCTGTCTCTACTAAAAATACAAAATTAGGCAGATGTGGTGGCACATGCCTGTAATTCCAGCTACTTGGGAGGCTGAGGCAGGAGAATTGCTTAAACCCAAGAGGTGGAGGTTGCGGTGAGCCGAGATCGAGCCATTGCACTCCAGCCTGGGCAACAAGAGCAAAACTCAGTCTCAAAAAAAAAAAAAATCTAAACACTTGCTTTGGCGAAGATCAAAAGCACATATCTTGGGTTAGCCTACAGGAGCAAGCTGTTTCTTTTGAAGTCAGATTTGTAGAATTGACCAGTGTAGAGATGGGGGAACAATTAGTTTTCTAAGTAGGAAGTGCATTTATTTCCTTTCTGTGGAGTGCCCCTCATTTGCTCCCTTCCACAAAGTTCACTGATACCTAATAGTCCTTAAAAATGTGGTTCAAATATGGCCTCCTTAGTTTAGCTCTTCAGACCTATGTTTAGATGAGACACCTTGCCTCTACATTTTCGTAACACTGTACATAATTTTATCATAGCCCCTACGTATCAATGAGTGATTCTTCTGTCTTTCCCAGTCAACTTTAAGAAACTGGAGTGCAAGAAACGTACTTGATCTAGTCACCCTTTATCCTAGAACAACATCTGGATATGGAAACTAGTACATAAATGTAGAACAAGTAAGTATATATAATTTGCAGTTGATTCCCAGAAATTCAAAACAAATTCTACAGCCAAATGCAAATAATTTGGTGAGTAGCATCTTGGAGGATATTTTGAGGTCTCCATTGTCTCCATTTAAGTGGAGTTTATAACTCTTACTTATCTAGATAAAATAGCTCTTTTGATTAGAAAGAGAAACAGCAATATCTGACATGGTTCTCTATTCAACTTAGGTCATGATAAAATATCATCCATTCAAAAAAGGTTCTTATTAGCTATTTTTTCTTTTAACCTTATTAGGGCTATTTATGCAACCTGAAAGTTCTGAATAAACTCTTTTTATTTCTGATCAGCACTTGATTAAATTTTTATTTTCTATATAGACACGACAGTGGAATCTTAGAAAAGGTCAACTTAGAGCCAAGGAAATGAGTTACCACCTAAATGTGTCTTTTATGCAGATAATCAACTTGTTTTCCTTGATTTAACAGCAGGTTGATGTATCAATTTTCTGGGCTCAATATAGAAAACCTTATTCTGCTGCTTATTTTAGCAGAATTGAAGGAGTGAGATTAGGCTTTCAAACATGGCCAAAGAGAAAATTGCCCCTACCTATTTTCCGAAGTAACAAATGACAAATAGCGGCAATTGATGGAACAATCAAATGTGCTGCTCTTTTGCCTGACAAGAATTCATTGCAAAATTCTTAATATGGAGGTTAGTAAATGACACAAGGGTTTACAACAATTCAGAGAAAACAAGAGAGAACAGAAATTGACACCAGTAAATGATCTGAAAAGAATGGTGTGTGTGGGGGCGGGGGGCAGAGACGGGAACTGGATATTTTTTAAAAAGTACAAGCTTAAAAAAGATCCTTTGCAACAACTGGGAAGCTCACCTTGAGAATGAGTGCATTTCTGTGATGGAAAGCCAGCATTGGGGTAGAATTATTAATAGATGCCAAAAGAAATTTGATGCACAAGTTTTAGACTTCTCAAGAATACAATAATCAAGCAGACAACTTTTTGAGGAAGAGGTGCTATCAAGACCCTTTATCTTAGTCATGCTTTCCTAAGACACAGAAAGCAATTCCTTTCTGTGAAACTCTCCTGAGGTGGTTGGCAGCTGAGATAGAAACAGACAGGAAGAGCTGTGTGCAGGAATATGAAAACATAGCCAACAACATGGGTTTCTAAACCTGAAGTCTGAAATCATACAGAGCTCTAAAACTGTTATACGTAGCCAAATTTGTTACAAAAGCATTTTGAAGTTAGTCCCCAATGAACATGAAACTGAATTTGGCCAAACGACCCCAACAACTCTGAAAGTGTATTTATCCCAGAGCCTCCTGAAAGGAAGGAAAATCAAGTTAATTAAGTTGATAACAATAAATAAATGAAGTTGAAAAAATCAAATTGATAACAAAAGAAGAAAATCAAGCTGTTATCTCGATTTTCTTGATTTTTGTCATCTTGATAACAACTTGATTTTCTTCTGAGGAGGACCAGTGCTGGACTTCCATCCTTCAGAACCATAAGATAATAAATTTGTGGTGCTTTCAGTTGCTGTGTGTGGCAATTTGTTATGTTAGTAATAAAACACCAAAAGAAATACAAAGGCCAAATATTTTATTCCTTTCTAATAGGAAGGCTTCCAAGCACACAAATTAATAAGATGTGATCTATGAAAACAATTAGAAATATATATAATAGGGTGTGATTAAATCTGCTTGAAGCTGAAGAAATTAAATAGGTTTTCCTGATTATTAACATGGAGGGGAAAGAAAAATCTCAAGGCAGAGAATGTTGATCTGCCAAAAGAGCAGGAGGGTCAGAGGGAAGGTGCAGGAAGGGGTCTGAGGGAGAGTTGGAGCAACCACCAGAAAGATTAGATCCACCAGTAACCTGACAGTACTGAAAATGTATGGTGCAGGTCACATGATCTATAAGGAAGATTTCAAAGGACATGTGGTATAAAGGATGGGTGTTATATAAAAGGCCAAGCCTGTGATTTAAAAAACACATTGGCTTTAGAGGGGCAAGTCTTCCAGTTGTATAGCTTACATCATGGAATACTATGCAGTCACTGAAAAGGACAAAATAATGTCCTTTGTAGCAGCATGGATGCAGCTGGAGGCTAATATCCTACTAGAATTAATGCAGAAAAAGAGAACCAAATACTGCATGTTCTCACTTTTAAGTGGGAGCTAAACATGAAGTACCCATAGACACTGACAAGGGAACAACAGATGCCAGGGCCTACTTGAGGGTGGAGGGCGGGAGGAGAGGGAGGATCAAAAAATTATCTGTCACATACTTTGCTCATTATCTGAGTGACAAAATAATCTGCAATTTACCCATGTAACAAACCTGCACATGCACTCCCCTGAATTTAAAATAAAAGTTGGAAGGAAAAAAAAAGGAAGGAAGAAACACCCTTTAGCAACTGGGGTGGTGGAAGGAAAAGAAGAAAAAGTAGAAGATTTAGGATCCTGTAAGTAAAACGGTGCCACATCATCAGGCAACTGACAATCCCTATCACTAGAGGCACGCAAACAAAACCCGACCATACTCCCTGGGCCTTTATAAAATGACGGAAAAGAGCAGTATTAAAATAGGACTTTTTTTCACTGACAAAAGACTTTTAATTATAAACTGTTAACTACTCAATAGTCAGATGCTGATTTTGTTCAGATATTTAATTATGTAAAGATTGAGATATAAATTTTATGTATTTATCATGTACAACATGATGCTTTGAATCACATACGTTGTGGAATGGTCAAATTCAGCCAAACAACAAACTAGGACTCTTACATATCATCCTGATATTATAAAAATCAGCAAAGAAAATGAAAGTCTATAGAGAACTACTGCAAAAATTCAAGATGGGAAAACTCACACAAATTCAAATAAATTAAGGAAAATCACCTCCTACCCCACCTCAATCCCCCAGAAAAACATGAAGCAGAAGAAAAGTATGAGTACCTTCCAAAAATAGTTGAATGTGTTCACTCATTGAGGGTATAAAATATAAACGTGAATCAGAAATTCATAAACTAAGAGCAGAAATGAACAAAAACTGTAGGAAAAATGAAAACAGTGGCATGAATTAGGAAAAGAAGTGGAAAAAGACAAAATAAACCTAGGAATGAAAAATAAAGTACAAAGTATGTAAGGGAGAATAGACTAAAATGAACACTTATTAAGAGGCATTGAGTAAAATAGAAAGTTGTCACTAAAAAAGAAGTAAAAGGGTCAAAATACAGGAAAAGAGGAATGGTAACTGGGATCAATATAGCAGTGGAGTGAGGAATGGTGTCGATGAGAATCATTCACATTTAGGATATAGTCAGGAAACCCTACAAAATTTGCAATCAGGGTATGAGGGAAAGAGAAATTAAAGATGAATGCAAGATTTCTAGCCTGTACAACTGGAAAAATGGATTTATCATGTAGTGAGATGATGAAACCTATGAGAAAAGCAGACTTAGAGGACTAGAGCTCAGTTTTAGAAATAATTCTTAGATTCTTATTAGTTATTGGAGTGGATGGATGAATACGCAGTTTGCTTTATGAGCTTGGAATTCAGGAGAGAAATTTACATCTGACTTATAAATGTGGGAGTCAACTGCATATTGATTTCATTTAAAGTCATGGAACCAAATGAGATCACCAAGAAGTCTTCAGCAGGTAGAAAAAAGAAGACATTTAAGGGCTAAGACCTGGTATACTCCCACAATTCGATAGCAGGCATTTAAGGAGGAAGAAACCAGAAAAAAGTGCAATATGCTGAAAGCCAAGAACAAAAAGTGTTTCAAGGAGGAGAGAATAGCCAACTTTTTAATGCTAGCAAAGCTCAAGTCAAATGAGGTCCAAAAATTGATTTCAAGATTTTTCCATCCTGGAGAACATTAGCTACCTTAATAAGGAAAGTTCTGTTAACAAGTTTTTGTTACTTTTTTCTTAAGGTAGCATTAGCTCCCTTAATAAGGAAAGTTTTTGTTAGGCTTCTCTTATTGTCTTTGTAGGAAGACAAAAGACAGCTTGAATAGGTGCAAGAGAAAATGAGAGAAGAGAAACAGAAATTGGAGTCAGTACAGATAGTTAAATATAGACAACTCAATCTACAAGTTAACTTTGTAATTTTTTTTTAAGTCAAGAAGAAATACCTGGCACAACAGCTGAAGGGGGAAGTGAGATCAAGAATTTTGTTTGATGATGAGTTCTAGTAGCATAAAAAGATCATCAGGATGTCTGCAGGGGTGTGAGAAGGAGTTGGAAAGACCATCATAAAACCCAAGAGATTAAATCCTAGAGATGAAAGACCAAGGAGAAAGAGTATGTAGCTAACATGGACAGAGATGAAGGGCACGTTGAGATTAATTCTGACAGCCCTGTGCTGATGCTCTGTGGACAAGAGTGAGAACTAAAGGGAGGTTGGGATGGGAGATCCTTCTGGAAGCACAGTGTCCCTGGTGGCTCCTAGTGACAAAGGTGAAGCCTGCAGATGGGCATACTGATTTCCTAAAAAAAGAAGCTATTTCCTCATTGTTGCAGAGGAAAGCCTCCTTGGGTGGTCTGATGCTGAGTACACAGCCTGTAAATCCCTGCTAATGGCAGCCTGCAGGCAACTTTTGCCAAAGGTGACCCAGGCTTGTCAGTGGGCAGTTATTTCTTACTCGATCCACGTAACAAACCTTGGGGTCAATTTTGACTTCTGTCATCTAACTCATTCCATTCCTTCATCTCACATCATCCATTCCATTCAATAAACATTTTTTTTGAGTCCCATTATGTGGAAAACACCATCAGTGGGCGGGCCAATATAATAGCAAATAGCAAATGGTTAGTCTGAATTTCTGATGTCAGTGATTAACAGAACCATTCTGCAGACTCACTGTGTGTAACTGAGAAAAAAAAGTTTTGCTGGATTAAGGTACTGAGATTTTGAGATTGTTTGTTACAGCTGTGTGCCTAACATTTCCTGACTAACTTTTAAAAAAAATAAGAAAAGAATAGAAGACAGATGAGAAAGGTGATGCCATCACAGAGAACTTAACATATATGTCACTGTCTTGGTGCTCAGTCAGGAAGGGAAAGGAAATGGGCATTGCACAGAGGCCGATCCATGTTATCCAGTAGTGAAACGTTTGATTAAAACAGCACCCATAGTAACTTGGGGAAATGGGTTAGGAAATATCCACCCTCGGAAAAGCAGTTGGAAGACAGAATATTAGCAAATTTATCAGCACATGTTAGTTGCCACAGGCTGTATTTGGCAGGGTATTAAGAGAAAGAATTGGTGAGTTTGCACCCAGGATCAAAAGGAAATAGAGTATATTTAAAACTTGGAGCTTTTCAAGGTTGAAAAGGCAACTGCTTCTCAACTCCAAGTCAATACCAATAAAAGAAAAATGATAAGCCTTTGAGCTACATGCCCTTTCTTAAAACCTGTGAATGGTTGAAAGCATCTCAGAGTAAAGGTCTACCACCCAGAGGTGAAGCCCAGTGTACTTGCTTAATAGAGAAATGGTTCAGGGAAAAGAGAGCAAAGGGATGGTTCCCCACCAAAACCTGAGGGCATAAGGTCTGACAGAGAAACAGCAGGAGGCCTAGGATTGAAGAGAAGTATTTCTAGAAAAAAAAAAATCAAACAAAACTGTGGATGTAACTACTGGCCTATGGAACCAAGTAAAATCAAATAGATCACAAAACTGCAAAGTTTTAAAGAGTTATACTGCCAAAGAAATCCAAAACTTCTCTGAAAGTCAATGGCTGTTGGAGCTTATAAGTCATCCTTGAGATTCTAGGGCAGAAAACATCTGAGGAAGGTTCTTAGCTCCTAAAGAAGGTATATACTCCCATGTCGCTTCAGAGTTAAGGCAGATGATAGAAAATTAGAAAACTCCCAAAAAACGACATCATGGGTTTCAGATAACAGTGGACTGGTGACCCCCTCCCAGAATGCAAAATTACTACCTAATCAAATAATAGACTTCATTCCACATAGCAAGGAGGCTCTGAAACTGTTTATCCTATCTCATTCCTCAGGGTGCACTGGGTCATAGGTTACTAGCTCATAAAGAGCTACATCTGGATTGGCTGTAGGGACAACCTTGCATTGCCCAGAATCTTGGAGTCATGACTGGATGAGACATTGAGTTAGCGTCTTCTGGGGAGGAGTGCATGCATTTTTATTTTTTTTTTTGAGATGGAGTCTTGCTCTGTCACGCAGGCTGGAGTGCAGAGGCATGATCTCGGCTAAATGGCAACCTCTGCCTCCCCAGTTCAAGCGATTCTTCTGCAGCCGGGCACATTTTGTTTTTAGGAAGAAAACGACGATGTTCAGTGAGCAGAAGCATGCATGGTGGGATCCTTTGCACAGTTTCTTGTGCAGCTGGAATTGGAGCTACTTTCGGGCACGTTCCAAGATGGCATTTTCTCCTCTTTGAATGCAGGTGCCAGGCACATTGTGGGCAGTCAGGGAAGATTTGTTGAGTGAATAAAAAGTAAAATATTTTCCATGTGTTTCCTTTTAAATGCACACAGTTTGAGAAGCCCTGAGTGCCTACAGGGTGATATTGCTTCAACTTAGTACATGGGAGGAGTGTGATGAGTATCTTTATTTCCAAGAAGAGTGCCACTAGTGGTTTTGACCATTACACAACTAGGAATTCTTTTTTCCTTCTAGTCATACATCCATAAAAGAAGAAAGCAGAAGAACCACTGATGTTGAATTACAAATAATTATCGAGGAGCATAAAAGTATAATTATTCTGATAATTTGCATAAAGATGATCATTAAGATTTACATGTTCTAGTTATATGAAGTATTGTACAGCTCATAAAGGTGGCTTTTTAAAAGTCAGTATCAAATGAGAAACTATAATAAATATTATGTTCAGATTAACTTTTCATTCATTGGAAAGAAAGATCATATACGTTTGCAGAAAAGTACTAATAGGTCTGAAAAATGATTTCTGAGTAATGATTAACAACATACAGAAGTTATGAAAATGAACCAACTGATTACCTTTTAACTTAAAAACTACAAGAATTTCAAGTATTAGATTCTGAAATTAACTAATACAAACTTTTAATGCATTGGTACATTTTAAGTGTCAACCTTTGTTTTATATTAGCTTTGTACCCCAATCTAAACATCACATAGCATTTTATTTAAAAATATATTTGTTAACCAGTCACCTTTTTTAAAAAAAAATTAATGGCTTATGAAATGAGATAAATTAGAAGTGCATTTTTATGTATTATGAATCAGATTTTATCAAATTTTATTGAAGTAACTTTATAATAGTGTTGAATGGGATTTATCCTCTTGTGTTTGGAGCCCGCTAAAGCTACCACTTGAAAACAAAAGGCATTAAACAGCTACACATTCCACAAACACTCTAAAGAGAGCCACCAGAGTCACACAGCATCAAAAATGAGAGATTTGAGGATAGGCTTGTTGCCTTCAGTTGGTTCCAAAATATTTTTAATATTCAACTGTATTAAAAGCTCTACTGTAGTTAATGCCAAACACAATGCTGTGCCTAGGTGTGGGGGAAAGGATAACAAAATTCCCCGATTCTTCTTAGAATCGTACATCTCCAGAACATCTTAGTTCACATTTTTCTAATTAACAGTGTTCTCCAATGTGTTTCTATTACCATAACCAAGCATGGACCATTTAATTATTATCTGTCTTTGGGACCCATTTTCATACTCCAGGTGGAGTTTACGCTGAAGTGATTTCCTGTGGTCAACTGACTTGTGATTTTTTTTTTTAACTTTTAAGTTCAGGGGTACATGTGCAGGTTTGTTGTATAGACTATTTCACCACCCAGGTATTAAGCCTAGTATTCTCTCCCTTGCCCCGCCCTTCACCCTCCGATTTCGAATCCCTTTTTAGAAGATCTTAAAATGAACCTTAGATGTCAGGACCCTGAAGCAGTGCAGAACTTGCAAAGAAGGGTGCCTGGAAAATTGCTTCAGAGTACAGTATGCTTTAGGAATTTCTCTGGGACCAAAGGAATTGGCCATATCCATTCCAGTTCTTAACTATATCCCTAAGGTTGACACATTGTTCAGCAGACTCTACAGGCAGACTGCCTTTTATCTCCTTGGTTTTGTTAACAACTGCTGTAGATTTTAAGGGACTTGAGATCTGAAACATTTTCGATGAGATAAAACTAATAATTATGGAATGGTTTAGGATAATTCAAAAAAAGGACCTTTTGGTTTTCTTAATTGGCTTTGGAGCTAAGGTGAATACATGTCACCTTGAAGGGTGGATCCATCTTATTGCCTAAAGTCATTTGTCTCTAGTAACTGTTTCTCTGAAGGAAACTTGTTTAACTTGGCTTGAAGATCAGTTTTGCAGCAGGAAGTTTAGTGAAGCTAAACGTCTGTGGAGTCGGCAATGGGACAGTGTTACATTGGCAGGGCACAAGAAATTAATCTTCAAATCTTGTCCATTTTACCTCTATATAGATGACAGTTGATTTTTTTCTAAAGTGTAGATTTTAAAACTGACTTTAAAAGTCTCACTGGAAATCTATGACTGCACACCCTTGCAAAATTTGCTTTGGTTCATTAAAATAGACCAGTGTAAAACTGGGTCCAAATATTTTTATTTGTTCGTAGGCAGTATTTATCTACTAATAAAAGTCTTTGAACAAAAGGGAAAAAGCCTAGGATTTGGAGCAAGTAGTATTAAACTCCTGAGAATAGAGTAAAACCTTTTTAAAGAGCTTTATTTATTAAAAATGGAGGTAAAGACAATAATAAATTACATCAGCAGCAAGCCTTCTAAAAGTAGCTAAGTATACATCCTGATTAAAATGTGGAAGTCTCAAAACAGAACCACAGGAGAAACAAGACAGAAGAGATAAAAGACTATAAAGAGTAGCTCCTGGAGGCCCAGCAGGGTGGCTCATGCCTGTAATCCCAGCACTGTGGGAGGCCTGGGCAGGCGGATCACCTGAGGTCAGGAGTTCCAGACCAGCCTGGCCTACATGGCAAAACCCCATTTCTACTAAAAATACAAAAATTAGCTGGGCATGGTGGCAGGCGCCTGTAATCCCAGCTGCTCAGGAGGTTGAGGCAGGAGTGAGCTGAGATCGTGCCAGTACTACACTCCAGCCTGGGCAACGAGAAACTTTGTCTTAAAAGAAAAAAAAGGTAGCTCCTGGGGTTCTGAATCAACTTGATGGTGACATTAAATTCTGAGTTTATTCAGAAGAACGAAGGTGAGAAATAGGTTAGTCACCCCTTCTGATTACTGTTTCTGTGCTAGCCCAGAAGTGCAGCTTTTCAGAGTGGACACACATAAATACAGTCTAGAGCTCCAACTCAGACAAGAAAACATCTGTAGCATATATTTACAGTTAGGGGTGATAGGTGACAGTCCATATTTTTTATTTTTTTATTTTTTAGAAAGAAAGAAAAAAGAAAGAGTGAAAGAAAAAAAAAGAATGTAAGAGAGAAAGAAAGAGGAAGAGAAAGAGGGAGAGAGAACGGGATTCTTGTTCTATTGCCCAGGCTAGAATGCAGTCTAAAAATGGGTATTAAAAACCTCTTTTATGCC
>CAUYLG010076723.1:0-23060 GCA_963573385.1 Cacajao melanocephalus
TGGCTCCTCCGCCGGGAATCTCCTAGTCTGTGGGCAACAAAAATTCGTCTGAAAGTGCGGCGTCCACTCGCTCTCTGCACTTTCACTGGGAGCTACAATCCTGAGCTGTTGTTAATCGGCCATCTTGGATCTCTCTCCCTTCTCCTCTTTTTCAAAAGTAAATAAATAAACTAAGTAGTTAAGCCTGTATCCTTCTTTATCCTGACCATCAGGAAATTCAAAGCCAAATTTGTGGCAGAAATATAAAAACTTTATAGACCTACAGGCCAGTGTGTTTGGGTTTATATTCTCTACTGCTCTTCACTTCAATTTCTAATTTATATTTCACCTGTGTAGGTTTTTTCCTTTATGTAGCATTTTATAGATAAATATTCATGGAAATGAGAGTGAGCTGAAATTTCAGCAATTGGTGAATTTGATTCAACAGACAAGAAACAGGGCCTGAACAGAGGTAAGAATATTGAGAGAGTTAAATATCAGGACTGGAACAGAGGACTCAATAGATTAGCCAAGCCACTTATAAACATTTGCTGTGATATGGGAGCAACACCATAATATTTTGTTGTTATAATACACTGGTGATAGTAAGTAAAATAAAGTGAGATTCCAATGCCAGAGCAATATTGCCAATAATATATCCTAGATTTCAATCCTTTGCTAGTTTCTCCTTTGAGACTGTAAGCTTCAAGGCAAAAGGAGAGTCTCTTGTCTTTGCTCTTCTTAGTGCCTAGACCTGCAGTAGCTGATCTTTTGTAAGTACTTAATATTTTAGAATGAATTAATGAGTGAAGTTCTTTTCAACCTAAAAAAAATCAATGTATCACTCATTTTAAGATCTTTATGTGCATAAATCTGTAGCTTCTGATGGTTTTCAACTACCAAGGTATATATGTGTTTCTCTTCCAAATCGGAGTATTTTTAATGGATTCCAATGTTACTTTCTTTGTTAGTATAACATAATAATGCAATTTGTTTCTCTCTTTTGGTTTTCTGGGCAGTTTTAAAATATGTATTCAATAAATCCTTGATCAATCAGGAAATAAATATTTAATTTTTCCCAACTTTTATTTTAAGCTTGGGGGTTTGCTACATGGGTAAATTACATGTTGCTGAGATGTAGTGTATGGATGATTCCACATCCAGGTAGTGAGCAAAAATGAATATTTTCTGAGCAAATATTTGATGAATTCTGCCTCTCAGTTGGACGATATCTGAAGAATAAGACTGTAAATATAAGTGTGAAAGGCATTCACTTTTTAAAGATGAAATCATGGGAAGTTCATTTAGTTTCTCATTGAAAGACATATTTTGAACCTACTAGGATTCTTTTAAAAAAATGCTAACATCTATAAACTGGAAGAGAAACTTGTAACCTATTCTAAACTAGAAAAATTAAGCTAAACTTTATTTATTCCTGATGTGTTGGGTTCATTTCTCTTTTCTCTATGGTAGGCTCTATGGATAAATATATACATATATATGTGTGTGTGTGTGTGTGTGTATACATACATATATATGTGTGTGTGTGTATATATATATATACACATATATATGTGTGTGTGTGTATATATATATATATATATATATATATATATATATTCCAACTTTCTTAGTCTCTACATCACAAAATCATTAAATAGTCAAAGCCTCTGTATTCAAATGTTAGAACATCTAGAAGATTTGAAGGTACAGATGAGGCAGGGGATCTAGGGAGCTGCCTCTCTGCCTTACACATTCTAATCACCACATATTTTCAGAGGACTCTTGAATTTTGCCAAGAATGGGCTTGTGTGGACCTTAATACACACACACAGCCACACACCCACACATACACACACACATTTTTATATATATACAGATATATACACACATGTATACATATGTACCCATATATACATGTATATATATGTACATATGTATACATGTGTGTATATGTAAAGAAAATAGTTTCTTCCCCCAAGGAATCAATAATAAATACAGCAAAAGAGGTAATACATCAATTAAAACAATCTTAACAAATGCCACAGAAGGCTAGCATATTCCATAGAGTGAGGAAAGGTAGGTCACAGCTGATCGATATGATCACATGGAGAAGGTAGCATTTTAGCATTTAGGGTCTTAAAATGAGCTTGTTTTAAAACTTATTACGACATGAGTCACATGGAGCATTTTATATGTGCTAATTGGATAGAACCAGCAATTTGGCGGGTCATTTTCAATATTTCTATGTGTTGCTACTAATGTTAGGGAAGGCTTTTTTAAGCAGCAGAGTGAAGACTACACCCGACATTTTCCACCTTAATTTTCTTGCCAGTATGTTATACTACCTTTCAACTAGTAAAGTATCGGTTATCATATTACTGTTTATATTTTTCCACTTGCCAAATTTTGGATTCCATAGAAAAATCACATTAGCAAAAATAAACCTCCCATCTCTCACTCAGAAAAAAAAAAAAAGCAGATGAGGCAAAGTTGGCAGTGGATTCACTTTCAAACTATTACTGAACAACATTCAAAAATTCGAATAATTAACATTTCTGAACACTCACTTTAAGCGAGGATCTCCATTAGGCACCTTCTAAATGCATCACTTCGTTTAATTATTACAACCACCCTGAGAGGCATTTATTTATTTATTTATTTATTTATTTAGAGACTGAATTCTTGCTGTGTCAGGCAGGGCTGGAGCACAATGGCAAGATCTGGGCTCACTGAGACCTCTGCCTCCTGGATTCCAGCAATTCTCCTGCCTCAGCCTCCCGAGTGGCTGAGACTACAGGTGCCTGTCACCATGCCCTGCTAATTTTTGTATTTTTAGTAGTAGAGAGGCAGCAAGGGGGAGGGCCGGGAGGGCATGGGAGACCATGTTGGCCAGATTGGTCTCTAACTCCTAAACTCAGGTGATCCACCCACCTCAGCCTCTCAAAGTGCTGGGACTACAGGCGTGAACCACACCACCTGGCCAAGGCAGGCTTTCTTATTATCTGTTATACAGATAAAGACGCTTAGGTGCGTAAAACTAAGAACTTACCCACTATCACCCACGGAAAAAGAGAAGAGTTGGGGTCTGAATCCACACAAGAGCCCACGTCCTTAATCACTAAGCTACCAAGATAGAACTCTGTAAATGGGAAACCATATCTATTAACTGGCTCTGGCATTTTAAAAGCCAATTTTATAAGTCACAAGAATAGATATGGATTATTATTTATTCAATGGTGATGACTCACAATTCAAAACACTCAATGCACCCAACGTGATTTATTCTTTGGATGGGGGAAACAATTATTAATCTGGTGTTGATTCATGTTCTAGAAACCATATGAAAATACCTAAGCAGCAGCAGATGCTGAGGGGAGCTGGAACCAAGTTGGTAAGAACTGCTGGTGGTGGGAGCACCAGCACAGGGCACAGGGCGAGTCCAGAGAAAGTCGGGCCCATTGTTAGGGCATCCGGCTTCCGGAGGAGGGGACAGCATTCAGGGGCGTACCAGGCCCCGGAGGAGATAGGCAAGGGAGACTGTGGGGAACTGAGGGCAACAGCAGGTACGCTCCAAACTCTTTTACTGACGTTTCGAAATTTCCACTTTCTCCATAGAGTTGCTTTTCTTTATATTTCCTTACAGTGCTCTGGATCCATACAGGTTTTTGTCTGACACTTCTCTCACATCCGCGGGTCCTCGGCCCCCATCCTTTATTTTTGCTAGGCCTCTAGGGACACTAGAAAGCGTTCGAAATCCCCGCTTTCTCCATAGAGATGCTTTTCTTCATATCTCCTTACGGTGCTCTGGGCCCATACAAGTTTTTGTCTCAGGCACTTCTCTCACAACCCCGGGTCCTCGGCCCCCCTCGTTTATTTCTGCTAAGTCCCTAAAGACACGAGGATCCCGGGGAGGGAGCCAGGGGACCCAGGCTTCAGGACTGAGAGTGAATTCTTGAGGGGAGGTGAGGAGGGGAGAAGAGGAAGTGACCGGAGCATGGGGCAGGCGAGCGGCGAAGGACCAACTGTAGGGGTCGGGCAGAGGACGAGCCCCAGGACTCAAGGCAGCACACAGGAGGCCACAGAAGGAAACGGGACTGTCACTCTCCTGTGGGGATGGTTGAAGCCAGTAGGCAAAAGGACAAAGAAGGAAATGGGACTGTCATTTGCCTATGGGGATGGTTGAAGCTGAGCCTGGAAAGTCACAAATTAGCCTCTGCTGCTCACGAAGGAATTTGACAAGGACTGAATCACCAGCTTATCACCTAATTTCACCAGCTTATCACCTAATTTCACCAGGCAAGACCATATTCACTGAAAGGATCTTGACCTTGGAAATCAGAAGATCAGACAATGAAGATATACAGAAATGAATTTCCTGGCTCTGCCAGTATGACAAAAGGGATATCATGCAATGATAGCAAATAGAATATTAGTGATGGTTTTATAAGGAAATAACGGGGTCTTATTTGGGGGAAGGAGTTGAAAGAAAATCAAGCTCAAATGTAAATGCATTTATTTCAAGAGCCAGATTCTGAGACACAACCCTAGTAAAAACCTTGTTTGTTTAAAAGGTTAGGTACAAAAAAAAAAGTTGGGGGTGGAGAGATTTTGCATTAACTACTTCAGAGTACCATATAGCACTGTTAAAGAATAACACTACTATCATATAACAATTATTTTTAATTTTACTCCAAAAGGAATTTTGCTGTATTATGAGAGGATATTACAAATATTTTTCTGCTGTAAGGATCAAGTTTTAACTACTTAACAGATTTTATATATAGTTGTACTTACATATGTCATACATAAGATAATAGTTGCTAATGTAAAATAATATTTCAAAAGAAGAAAATTAGATATCTTGATGAAGTAACATATTGTCAAGCAATGTCTGTTTTAGCTAACTTCTTTTGAAACATTAGTATGCCTCCAAATTGCTTTGAGTAGCTGTATGAGGAATTTTACCTAGCATTTTACTTTGGATTAGTTAACACTTTCACACATCATACATTGGCTCATGTTTTTTCCTCAGTCTAACATATCTGAACTTCAAACTTGTATTTTCCCTTTCTTCTTTGCTAGAGAAGACTCTAAAGACAAATGTCTCGTACTTGTTTACATTACATCTGAAGATGTAAACTCATCTAGTCAGAATAGATAAATTGACTTTTGCGAAGTAGCCAGCATTTACATTCTGGGATTCTGAAGAATTTCTTAAGATTGGTTTCATAGGACTAAAACTGAAACTCTTATTCTTTAGCAGTTAGTTGGCTATCCCCAAAGGTTAATCTTACACAAAATTACAAGACAATAGAAATGCAGAGAGATTGTTTTGAGCACATTGATTTCATATGTTTTTTATTTACCAGTTTACCAAACAAAATATAAGAAATAAGCATACCAGCAGAAAATATTTGTGACATGATAAACAAATATTTTTAACATCTTAAATTAATAATTACAGTTAAAAGTCATGCCTCAGATTTAATATTGCATTAGATCTTAACGCATTAAAGAAACAAATCTAAATAAGTCAACTGGAGTGTGGGTGGTAACGATTTGGAAAAGACAATGCATTTGACCACTGTTGTTTGTTGTGTGTGTGTGTTGTTGTTTTTTCTGAGATGGAGTTTTGCTCTTATTTCCCAGGCTGGAGTGCAATGACACAATCTCAGCTTACCACAGCCTCTGCCTCCGGATTCAAGCGATTCTCCTGCCTCAGCCTCCCAAGTAGCTGGGATTACAGGGCATGTGCCACCATATCTGGCTAATTTTGTATTTTTTTAGTAGAGACAGGGTTTCTCCATGTTGGTCAGACTGGTCTGAAACTCCTGACCTCAGGTGATCTGTCAGCCTCAGCCTGCCAAAGTGCTGAAATTACAGGCAAGAGCCTGACCACTGTTAATATTGGTTAAAACAAAAATTCTCTGAGTGCAATAGAGCCCAAGTAGATGCCCTATGAGTAGAATACAGAAACGTTAGTGTTTGAGCTATGACCACTTTTGCGGTGCTTTAGATTTATTTAACACTATCTACTGTTTATTACTTTCAGGCATGGACCAAAGCAGTGAAGCATGTATGAAAAAGATTAGCAGTGTGAATCTTGACAAACTTATAAATGACTTCTCACAGATAGAAAAGGTATGTAAAGATAGGAAACAATTGTAATATATAGGGGAACATGGAACAGATTTTGCCAAGGGAAGAAGTTGGGAATAAATAATTTATGTGCTTTTGCCAAAGTTAAACAGAAACTGCATATAGTAGTCCCCCTTATCTGAGGTTTTGCTTTCTGTAGTTTCACCCACCTGAGGTCAACAGCGGTCCAAAAATATTAAATGGGAAAGTCCCAAAATAAGTCATAATTTTTAAATTCTGCACCATTCTGAGTAGCATAAGGAAATCTTTCATTGTCTTTCTCAGTCCCGCCCAGGACATGATTTATCCTTTTAACTAGCGTATCCATGTTGTATAGGCCAATAGTCTGTTAGTCACTTGGTAGCCATCTCAGTTATCAGAAGAGTGAGTACAGTACAATAAGATAATTTCAGACAGAGAGAGAGACCACATTCATGTAACTTTTATTACAGTATATTATGGTTGTTCTATTTTATTATTAGTTATTATTGTTTATCTCTTACTGTGCCTAATTTATAAACTAAACTTTATCATAGTTAAATTTGTAGAGGTAAAAACATTATAGGGTTCAGTACTATCTGAAGTTTCAGGCATCCACTGGAGGTCATCAAACATATCTCTCCATAGATAAAGGGGGATTGCTGTACTTGAAAACCTAGATTGTCCATAAACTCGAGAATGGTTTTAGTAAACGTTGAAGTAGATGCATATTTCAATCTGCTATTATAGCTACTCATTTTTTAGTATTTCCTATTCTATCTATTCTCTTTTCCTTCTTTTTTGCCTAAAAACAAAGCCATTTAAAGTCTCTCTCTCTCAGTCTGGACCAATGGTAGATCAAACCCACAAGTGTATATTGGGGTTTTCTTCCCTCCTTTGCCTTCAATAGCTGTTGAAAAAACTAATTTTTATGATCATAGGTATTTTAAGGTAACATTATGAGCATTTTTTTAAACAATAAAGTTAAGTGTTCTTAACCAAGTGATTCTTAACATAATAAGAGAAAGGAATAAGAAGCATTTTTGGTGAGAGAGGAATTAGTGCAATGATTTTGGAAATTAATTTGGAAATATCTGTTATATTCTTAAACATTTTAAATAAGAAATAAATGTTAATTTTTGAGGTGATGATGGTATTGTGGCCATATTTTGAAAGAGTCATCTCTTGGAGACACATATGGATGGAAATATTAACAGATGAAATAACATAAGGTCAGAAAGTTGCTTTGAGATCAATTCAAAAGTGATGAGACTAGAGTAGTGGGTAGAGATACATATTACATAAGACTGTTCATGAATTGATTTTGAAACTGTTTGAAGAGTATATGGAGGCTTATTATACTATTCACAAAGATATAGAAGAGATATGGTTAAGAATGTTTATTCATTACAAAAATTAGAATATGGCCTCTCTCTCTTTTTCTCTCTCTCTCTCTGTCTCAATAAGAGACTGGTTAAGTATATTACAGCATATTCAAAAATGAAACTCAATGTAGCTGTTAAAAAGAATGAGGTTGATCTATGTGTGCTTACATGACATCATCTTCCAGATAATAGTACTAAGTGGCACAGCCAAGGTGCAGAACAGAATATAATATGATTTTTTTCTATATCTGTACAGTCATAAAATAGTTTGGAAACATTTATAAGTAATTGTTAACCATAGGACTGAGAGTTGAATAGTTGGAAAGAAAGTAGTTCTACTGAGAGTTGAATAGTTAGAAACAAAGTAGTTCAAGTTAGGTCATATTTTTACTTTTCATTTATAACTACTAGTCTGTTTTAATATTTTACCATGTTACTTTTTAATTTGAAAATAAATTGGGAAGTGGGCTTATTTTAAATACAGTCATATATTGCTCAATGACAAGGATATGTTCTGAGAAATGCATTATTAGGCAATTTTGTCATTGTGCGAACATTATAGAGTATATTTACATAAACCTAGATGGTGTAGCCTACTACACACCTAGGCTTTATGGTATAACCTATTGCTCCTAGGCTACAAACCTATACAGCATGTTACTCTACTGAATATTGGAAGCAATTATAACATAATGGTAAGTATTTGTATACCTAAACATAGAAAAAGTACAGTAAATATATGGTATAAAAGTTAAAATTGGTACACCTGTATAGGGCAGCTCCATTATAATCTTGTGGCACCACTATTATATATGCAGTCTGTTCTGGACCAAAATATCATTATGCAGTACATGACTATATATGTATTTTGTTATTAGACTTTCAGATATTAAGTGGTTTGTATTTTCATTAGTCTTCATTACTTAATAAAAAATTAAATTAGCAGCATGGTTAATAATATGTAATCTATTTCTTCTACAGAAAATGATAGAAACCAATGGAAAGAACAATATACTGGATATTCAGCTGGAAAAGACTAACTGTTTATTAAAAGTAATGCAAGCAAAGGAAGTCTCAATTAAAGAAGGTTAGTTATTTGCTGCCTGAGGAATGCTAATTCTAATAAAAGTGCTTTTTAGTACAACAGTGATTAATAATTACACCATATGTTTGTAAAGTGTTTTAAGTCCACATAGAACTTTCTAGACTATCATCTCTTTTTTATCCTTATTATAGCTCTGAAAGACATGTAAGACTGGTATTATTACTCTACCTCACTAGTGAAGAAACACAGAATGAGATAAGTTAAATAATCTTTCTGATGCCACTCAACTAAGAAATGGCCCACTGAAAGTCTCAGTACGTGCTATAAAAACAATGGGAAAAAATTAAAGTTGAATTTCTACCTTAAAATTACATCAAAATAAATGTCATGTGTGTCAAAAATTTGTGTTAAAAATAAAGCTGTGCACATATATTGATTGCCTCTGTCAACTGAGAGGGCCTAGAGGCAATAATGCTCCACTAACATTGAGCATACCTGGTTCCCAGATCTTGGTTCCTTACACCATTCGCTAAGAAAATGAACCAAGGATTTTTTTGAGACCTGGATGATTATAAGACTGAGGCAGGAAATATATGATAAGCCTCAAGCATCTTGTAAGGCCAGAAAGTAAGAAAGTTCTCAAAAAACGAACAAAAAAAATATCCCACATTGATGGGAGTATGTTAAAAGGGAGACAAAAGCCAGCTGAAAGAGCAGTCAACAGCCAAAGCTGGAACATGAGATAGCCCAAAGTATAAAATAAACATCCATAAATCCTTACCAGTATAAATAAATTATTTAATAAGTAAACAACTGGGGAAGAAGAGACAAATTTTCTTTGCAGAAGAATTACAAATTACTTTTACAGATATTTTGCCCTCAAGGAAGAAGAGCATGGCTCCATACTTACTAAGTGTGGGCTCAGTATAGTCACTTTCTTTACTATATTGAAGACACAGTATGGAAAGGGTGAGGGTAGGGTAAAAGTAACTACAAAGTGGAGAAACCTGACAAATGCTACCTCGGCTACATGATCAAGGTCAACATAAATAGTTATATCATATTGATAGTATATACTCTTGATATGATATGGTATGATATGATATGATATGATATGATATAAGATGGCACTTATGTGGTCTTTCTCCCCAAAACCCGTAACCCTAGTCTAATTATGAGATAAATATCAGAAAAATTCTCACAGAGAGATATTACAAAATACCTGATCAGTATTTGCAAAACTGTCAGAGTCATCAAAACTAAGGAAACTCTGAGAAATTATTACAGCCAAGGTTTGAAGGTATAGCCCTAAAAAATAAAGTTTATTACCTTATCTGTAGATTGATACTTGAGTTAATAAGATAAAAAAGAAAAATTAATAAAATAAATAAAATAAAAATAAAGTTTATTAAAAGTAAAAAAGATGAAACCTCAGAAAAACTAGAAAAGAATATAGGGTTGTTATTTTTATAATGGAGAGGGCTTTTCTAAATGTATAACACAGCATATAGAAACAATAAAAGAAAGGATTTGTACATTTGACTCTTTAAAAAATTAATAAACTTTTTGGAGCAGTTTTAGGTTTACAGAAAAAAATGGAAAGTGCAGAGAGTTTCCATATACTCTCTCACCCCACCACTTCCCTATTAATATCTTGCATTAGTATGGTACATTTGTTGGAGTTCATGTGCCAATGAATACACTATCATTAACTAAATTTCAGTTTACATTAGTGTTCAGTCTTTGTGTTGTATATTCTATGAGTTTCGACAACTGTATAATGAAACGTATCCACCATTAAAGTATCATACCAAATAATGGTTTCACTGCCCTAGAAAATCCCCGGTGCTCCCTTAATTCACTCCTCTCTCCCTTTCTCCCCCTGAGTCCCTATCATCTCCTTGTCTTTTAACGGTCTCTATAGTTTTGCCTTTTCTAGAATGTCATATAGTTGGAATCATACAATATGCAGTCTTTTCAGATTGAGTGTTCCCTTAGCAATATACATTTAAGGTTTCTCCATGTCTTTTTATAGCTAAATATCACAATTTTTAAAAATGTAATGTTGCATAATGAATATACCACACTTTGCTTATCCATTCACTTATTAGGGAACATCTTGTTTGTATCCGAATTTTGGCAGTTATGAGTAAAGCTGCTATGAACATCCATGTACAGGTTTTTAGGTGGACATAAGTTTCAAATTAGTTGGATAAAAATTTCAAGGAGCACAATTGTTGGATCATATGGTAAAGAGTATGCTTAGCTTTGTAATAAAATGTCAAACTATCTTCCAAAATGGCTGTATCATTTTGTATTTCCACTAGCAATGGATGAGAGGTCTTACTGCTCCACATCCTGGCCAGCATTTGGTGTTGTCAATGTCTTGGATTTTGGCCATTCTAATTGGTGTGTTGTAGTATCTTATTGTTTTAATTTGCAATTCCCTAATGACAAATGATGTTGAACATCTTGTAGTATGCTTATTTGCCAGCTGCATATGTTCTTTGGTAAGATGTTGATTCAGATATTTTGCCCATTTTTTAATTGGCTTGTTTATATTCTTAAGGTTGACTTTTGAGTTCTTGTTTTTGGATACCAGTCCATTATCTGATATATTTTGCAAAGAGTTACTCCCAGTCTATGGCTTGTCTTTTCATTCTCTTAAGTATATTTGACTTTTTATTTTTATTTTTTTAGTGTAACAGGGTTTTTTTCTTTTTTTATTGTACTTTAGGTTCTGGGGTACATGTGCAGATCATGCAGGATTATTGCATAGGTACATGAATGGCAAGGTGGTTTGCTGCCTCCATCCCTCCATCACCTATATCTGGCATTTCTTCCCATGTTATCCCTCCCAACCTCCCCACCCCCCACTATCCCTCCCTTAGCCCCCACCCCAAGAGACTCCAGTGTGTGATGATATTCCCCTCCCTGTGCTTATGTGTTCTCATTGTTCAATACCCGCCTGTGAGTGAGAACATGCGGTATTTGGTTTTCTGTTCTTGTGTTAGTTTGCTGAGAATTATGGTTTCCAGATTCATCCATGTCCCTACAAAGGACACAAACTCATTGTTTGTTATGGCTGCATAGTATTCCATGGTGTACATGTGCCACATTTTCTTTGTCCAGTCTATCATTGATTGGCATTTGGGTTGGTTCCAGGTCTTTGCTATTGTAAACAGTGCCACAATCAACATACATGTGCATATGTCTATAGAATGATTTATAATCCTTTGGGTATATACATAGTAATGGGATTGCTGGGTCAAATGGAATTTCTGTTTCTAGATCCTTGAGGAATTGCCACACTGTCTTCCACAATGGTTGAGCTAATTTACACTCCCACCAACAATGTAAAAGCATTCCTTTTTCTCCACATTCTCTCCAGCATCTGTTGTCTCCAGATTTTTTAATGATCGCTATTCTAACTGGTGTGAGATGGTATCTCAATATGGTTTTGATTTGCATTTCTCTGATGACTAGTGATGATGAACATTTTTTCATATGTTTGTTGGTCTCATAAATGTCTTATTTTGAAAAGTGTCTGTTCATATCCTTTGCCCACTTTTGAATGGGTTTGTTTGTTTTCTTGTAGATCTGCTTTAGTTCTTTGTAGATTCTGGATATAAGTCATTTGTCAGATGGGTAGATTGCAAAAATTTTTTCCCATTCTGTTGGTTGCCAGTTCACTCTAATTATTGTTTCTTTTGCTGTGCAGAAACTGTTAGGTTTAATTAAATCCCATTTGTCTATTTTGGCGTTTGTCACCAATGCTTTTGGTATTTTAGTCATGAAGTCCTTGGCTATGCCTATGTCCTGAATGGTTTTGCCTAGGTTTTCTTCTAGGGTTTTTTATAATGTTAGGTTTTATCTTTAGATCTTTAATCCATCTGGAGTCAATTTTAGTGTAGGGTGTAAGGAAGGGGTCCAATTTCAGCTTTCTGCATATGGCTAGCCAGTTTTCCCAACACCATTTATTAAACAGGGAATCCTTTCCCCATTGCTTGTTTTCGTCAGATTTGTCGAAGATCAGATGGTTGTAGATGTGTGATATTTCTTCCAAGGCCTCTGTTCTGTCCCATTGGTCTATATCTCTGTTTTGGTACCAGTACCATGCTGTTTTGATTACTGTAGCCTTGTAGTATAGTTTGAAGTCAGGTAGCATGACGCCTCCAACTTTGTTCTTTTTGCTTAGGATTATCGTGGCTATGTGGGCTCTCTTTTGGTTCCATATGAAGTTTAAAGTGGTTTTTTCTAGTTCTGTGAAGAAGGTCAATGGTAGCTTGATGGGGATTGCATTGAATCTATAAATTACTTTGAGCAGTATGGCCGTTTTCACAATATTCATTCTTCCTAACCATGGGCATGGAATGTTCTTCCATCTGTGTCCTCTCTTATTTCCTTGATATTTGACTTTTAATGATAGAAAAACTATGTACCAAAAAAAAAAAGGACATAAACCAACTAAATAAAATAGCAACATGTTTGCAATGCATATCATAGACAAGTTAATGAAAAAAGACCAATAACAATATAAAAATAGGTAAAAGACATAGTATAGTAGGTCACAGAAAATTAAAATCAAATGATTCATAAACATATAAAAAGATGTCCTAGCTCTCTCACAATTTAAAAATTCAATATGAAATACCACTTTTACATCAGGTTGAAAATAATCAAAAATTTAATATTTTATTGGCAAGGATATCTAGAAACAGTCATTCTCATGTATTGCTAGTTAGGGGGTAAAATCTCTGTGAAAAATAGTTTAACAACATCTATCCAAACTGAAAATTCACATTCCCTTTGACCTAACCATTTCACTTCTAGGAATCCTTCCTAAAGATAAACTTTTACATATGCAAAGTAGTGAATATCTTTGTTGCAACATTGTTTATAAAAGGAAAAAACAATACAAACTGTCTACCCGTGGAGATCTTGTTAAATAAATTATGATCTATTTATTTAATGAAATACTATGCAGCTGATAAAAAGAATAAAGTAGTTTTGTATGACATAGAATAATCTACAAGATAGGGTGAATAAAAACAGCAAAGTGCAAAATAGTATGCTATTGTTTTTGTAAAGTTATATCTACATACACAAAACACCCACCCTCCTAATATCTGTATGTCTCTGGGAAGATACACAGTGTCCTGGTAAGAGTGCCTGCCCTGGGAAGAGAGAAACTGGTTACTTTGGCGACAGAGATTAGAGAGATATCTCCTTTTCACTGTGCTTCTGTATCATGTATGTTATTTGAAAAAAATAATTCAAAAAAGTACAATTTTGGAGAGGGCAGGACAAGGTGGCAGAATTGAAAGCTTCGTCGATTATGCCCCCACCTACCCCCAGCAAGGACACCAAGTTAACAACTATGAACACAGAAAAATTACCTTAATAAGAGCTAAAAATCAGGTAACCACTTATAGTACCTGGTTTTAACTTCATATCACTGAAGGAGGCACTGAGGAGATAGAAAAAATGGTCTTGAGTCACTCATGTCACCCCTCCCACACCATCCACAGCTGTGGTATGGTGCAGAGAGCATCTCTGGGTGCTAGGGGAGGGAAAACACAGCAATTTTGAGGTACTGAACTCAGTGCTGTCCTGTTAGAGCAGAAATGAAAACCAGATCAAACTCAGCTGACACCTACCCAAGGAGCGAGCATTTAAAACCAGCCCTAGCCAGAGGGGAATTATGGATCCCAGCAATCTGAACTTGAGTGCCTGCAAACCTTTCCTCCGAATGCTACAGCACTCTGTGTCTCCAGGTAAACTTATAGTCTAGGCGATAAGAATGGCAACTCTTAGGCAAGACTTGTGCTGAACTTGTGTCCAGAGACAGTGGAGTGGGGTACTAGGGGCAGGTATGAGACCATACTGAGACACCAGCTGGGGCAGCCAAGGGAATGCTGGCATCACCCCTCCCCTAACCTCAGGCTATACAGTTTGAGACTCCAAAAGAGACCCCTTCTTTCCACAAGAGGAAAAGAGAGGGAAGAGAGTGGAGGATGTTGTCTTGCATTTTGGATACCAGCCCAGCCATAGCAAGATGGGGCACTGGTTAGAGTCATGAGGCATCTGTTCCAGGCCCTAGCACCCAGACATTTCTAGATATATTCTGGGCCAGAAGGCAGTGGCCTTGAAGGAAAGGACCTACTGCTATCAGCATTCATCACCTGCTAACTGAAGAGCCTTTGAGCCCTGAATAACCAGCAGTGATACCCAGGTACTGCATCAGGGGCCTTGGGTGAGCCTCTGAGACTTGCTGGCTTCGGGTGAGACTCAGCACATGACCAGCTGTGGTGGCTGTAGGACAAAACTCCTTCTGCTTAAGAAAAGCAGAGAAGTAAAGGGGACTTTGTCTTGCATCTTAGGTATGAGCAAGCCACAGGGTGGTAGAACACCAAGTGGGTTTCTGGAGTTCCTGATTCCAGGACTTAACTCTTAGATGGTATTTCTGGTCCTGCCCTGAGCCAGCAGGGAGCCCACTGCCCTGGTGAGTCTCAGGGGTGGGGAGGGGGGGGCGGGCAGGCAGCAGTCATGACAAGCTGACTTAAGAGTTCTTGGGCCTTAAGGGAACATTGGTGGTAGTCTGGCCGTATTCCTTGTGAACTAGGGTGACAGTGGCTATGGGGCAAGGCTCCTCTGCCTTTAGAAAATGGAAGGAAGAGTGGGAAGGACTGCATCATGTGGTTTGAATGCCAGCTCAGCTACAATAAAATAGAACACTGGGTAGACTTCTAAGATTTTTTAACTCTAGTCCCTGACTCCTAGAAGGTACTTCTAGACCTACCCAGGGTTTATTGGACCTCATTGCCCTAAAGGGAAGAACACAGCTCTGGCTGGCTTTGAAGCCTGTTGATTGTAGAGTCCCAGGGCCTTGAGCAAACATAGACAGTGGCCAGGGAGTGGTTGCAGTAGTCCTTGGGTGAGACCCAGCACTGTGCTTGCTTCAGGTCTGATGCAGTGCAGTCATAGTGGTGGTAACCACAGGCATGCTTGTGTCACTCCACCCTCAGCTTTAGGTGGCTTGGAACAGAGAGAGAGAGAGAGAGAGAGAGAGAGAGAGAAAGAGAGAGACTCTCTGTGTTTGGAAGAAAGTAAGGGAAGAGAACAAGAGTCTCTGCCTGGTAACCTAGAGAATTCTCACAAATCTTACCGAAGACTATTAAGGCAGTACTTCTATGAGTGTGTAAGAACCACAGTGTTACTGGGCTTGGGGTGCCTCCTAAAGTAGGCACAACTTAGATCACAACACTCAAGTCCTTTCAACTATCCAGAAAACCTTTCTAAGAGAAGCAGCTACAAATAAGCCCAAACAGTGAAGACTACAATAAATACCTACTCTTCTAAGCCCAGACATTGAAGAAGATCTGCTAACATCAACACCATCCAGGAAAACATGACCTCACCAAATAAACTAATTAAGGCATCAGGACCAATCCTGGAGAAACAGAGATATGTGACCTTTGAGACAGAGAACTCAAAATAGTTGTGTTGAGGAAACTCGAAGAAATTCAAGATCACACAAGAAGAAATTCAGAACTGTATCAGATAAATATAACAAAGAGATTGAAATAATTAAAAAGAATCAAGCAGAAATTCTGGAGCTGGAAAATGCAACTGACATACTAAAAAATGCATCAGAATCTTTTAATAGCAGACTTGATCATGCAGAAGAAAGAATTAGCTTGAAGACAGGCTTTTTGAAGATGACAGAGGAGACAAAATAAAAAAGAATAAAAATAATGAAGCACACCTACAAGATCTAGAAAATAGTGTCAAAAGGCAGTACTTCTATGAGTCCATGAGAACCAGTGTTACACAATGTGTACCTAGTGTTACCACAGAGCCCTAAAACAGAGATAGAGAAAGAGATAGGGGTAGAGGGTTTATTCAAAGGGATAATAACAAAGAACTTTCCAAACCTAGAGAAAGATAGCAATATTTAAGTACAAGAAGATTACAGACACCAAGCAGATTTAACCCAGAGAAGAATACCTCAAGGCATTTAATAATCAAACTGCCAGAGGTCAAGGTTAAAGACAGGATCCTAGAAACAGCAAGAGAAAAGAAATAGCATACAATGAAGCTCCAGTAAGTCTGGCGGCAGACTTTTCAATGAAGCCTTATAGGCCAGCAGAGAGAGGCATGACATATTTAAAGTGCTGAAGGAAATAAACTTTTACTCTAAAATGGCATATCTGGTGAAAATATCCTTCAAACATGAAGGAGAAATAAAGACTTTAACAGACAACAAAAGCTGAGGGATTTCATCAACCAGAGCTGTCCTACAAGAAATGCTAAAGGGAATAGAAAGGTAAGGACATTAATGAGCAATAAATGATTACCTGAAGGTATAAAACTCATTGGTAATGCTATGTACACAGAAAAACACACACCATTATAACACTAACTGTGATGTGTAAACTACTTTTATCTGAAGTAAAAAGACTAAATGATGAACCAATTAAAAATAATAATTACAACATCTTTTCAAGACACAGTCAGTACAATTAATATAAATATAAACAAGAAAAAGTTTAGAAAGAAGGACAAAGTTAAGCCTTAAAGTTTTTATTAGTTTTCTTTTTGCTTGGTTGTCTATGCAAATAATATTGTTATTGGGTTAAAATAATGGATTATAAGGTAGTATTTGCAAGCCTCACAGTAACCTGAAACCAAAAAAAACAAACAATGGATGCACACAGAATAAAAAGCAAGAAACTAAATCATATTAATGGAGAAAATCATGTTAACTAGAAGAAAAAAGGAAGAAAAGAAAAAAAGAAGACAAAATAACCTGAAAATTGTAAAATGGCAGGAGTAAGTCCTTATCAATAAAAGCATTGAATGTAAATGGACTTAACTCTCCAATCAAAAGATATAGACTGGCTGAATGAATGAAAAAACAAGACCCATTGATATTCTGCCTACAAGATACACACTCTACCTATAATGACACACATAGACTGAAAATAAACGGATATGAAAAGGTATCTCATGCCAATGGAAAACAAAAAAGAGCAGGAGTTGCTATACTTGTATTAGAAAAAATAGAATTCAAGACAAAAACTTTAAGAAGATACAAAGAAGGTCATTATATAATGATAAAAGGGTCAATTCAGCAAGAGGATATAACAGTTTGAAATATATATGTGTCCAGCACTGGAGCACCCAGATAGATGTATAAAAGAAATACTATTAGAGCTAAAGAGAGACATAGGCCCTAATGCAATAATAGCTAGAGACTCTAACATCCTATTTTCAGGATTGGACAGATCTTCCAGACAGAAAATCAGCAAAGAAATACCAGACTAAATCTGCACTATAGAACAAATGAATCTAATAGATATTTGCAGAACATTTCATTCAAGAGCTACAGAATACATATTCTCTTCCTCAACACATGGGTTATTTTCAAGGATAGACCATATGTTAGGCCCCAAAACAAGTCAAACCATTTTTTTTAAAAATAGAAATAATATCCGGTATCTTCTCTTACTACAGTGGAATAAAACTAGAAATTAATAAGAGGAATTTTGGAAACTATACAAATACATGGAAATTAAACAATATACTTCTGAATGACCAGTGTGTCAATGAAGAAATTAAAAAGGAAATCAAAAAATTTATTCAAACAAATGACAATGGAAAACCATTACCAAACACACCAAAATCTGTGGAATACAGCAAAAGAATACCAAGAGGGAAGTTTGTAGCTGTAAGTCCCTAAATCACAAAAGAGGAAACCCTTCAAATAAATAATCTAATTATGCCTCTTAAAGAACTAGAAAATTGGCCAGGCACAGTAGCTCATGCCTGTAATCCCAACACTTTGGGAGGCTGAGGCAGCAGATCATGAGGTCATGAGATCGAGACCATCCTGACCAACATGGTGAAACCCCATCTCTACTAAAAATACAAAAATTATCTGGGCATGGCGGTGCATGCCTGTAGTTCCAGCTACTCAGGAGGCTGAAGCGGGAGAATTGCTTGAACCCAGGAGGTGAGATAGCACCACTGCACTCCAGCCTGGAAACATAATGAGGCTCCATCTCAAAAAAATAAATAAATAAAATAAAAAAAAAGAAAAGAAAATTAAGAGCAAACCAAACCTAGAAGAAAAGAAACAATGAAGATCAGAGCAGAAATAAATGAAATTGAAATGAAAAAAATATATATACAAAAGGTCAATGAATCAAAAGTTGGTTTTTTGAAAGATTAAACAAAATTGACAACCCTTTAGCCAGAATAAGAAAAAAGGAAAGAAGATACAAATAAATAAAATCTGAAATGAAAAAGGAGACATTACAGCTGATACTGCAGAAATTCAAAACATCATTAGTGCCTACTATGAATATCTATCTGCAAATAAGTTGGAAAATCAAGAAGAAATGGGTAAATTCCTAAATACATGCAACCTACCAAGATTAAATTAGGAATAAATCCAAAACCTAAACAGACCAATAACAAGTAATGAGCCATAATAAAGTCTTCCAGTAAAGAAAAGCCTGGGACCTGATGGCTTCACTACTGAATTCAAACATAGAGAAGAAGTAATACCAATCCTACTCAAACTGTTCGAAAAGATAGAGGAGGAGAGAACACTTCCACACTCATTCTAGAAGGCCAATATTACCCTGATACCAAAATCAGACAAACACATTAAAAAAGAAAAATACAGGCCAATATCTCTGATGAATACTGATATAAAAATCCTTAAAGTACAGCAAACCAAATTCAATAATACATTAGAAAGATCTTTCATCATGACCAAGTGGGATTTATCCCTGGGATGCAAGGATGATTCAACATATGCCAATCAATCAATGTGTTGTTACATCATATCAATAGAATGAAGGCTAAAAATTATATGACCATTTCAATTGATGCTGAAAAAGGATTGATAAAATTCAACATTCTTTCATAATAAAAACCCTCAAAAAACTAGGATAGAAGAAACATAACTCAACATAATAAAAGCAATATATAACAGACCCAAAGCTAGTACCATACTAAATGGGGAAAAACTGAAAGCCTTTCCTCTAAGATCTGGAACATGACAAGAATGCCCACTGTCACCACGGTTATTCAGCATAGTACTGGAAGCCCTAGCTAGAGCAATCAGACAAGAGAAAGACATAAAGGGCATCCAAACTGGAAAAAAATAAGTCAAATTTTTCTTGTTTGCAGATGATATAAACTTATATTTGGAAAAACCTAGAAACTACAAGAAAACTATTAGAATAGATAAACAACTTCAGTAGAGTTGCAGGATACAAAATAAACACACAAAACTCTGCAGCATTTCTATATGCCAACAGTGAACAACCTAAAATTAGAAATTTGAAAAGTAATCCCATTTACAATAGCTACAAATAAAATTAAATACCTAGGAATTAACCAAAGGAGTGAAAGATTTTTATAATGAAAACTACAAAACACTAATGAAAGAAATTAAAGAGGATACCAAAAAATAGAAAAATATTCCATGTTCTTGGACTAGAAGAATCAATATTATTTAAAACGTCCATACAACTCAAAGGAATCTATAGATTCAATGCAATCCCTATCAAAATACTAATGACATTCCTCACAGAAACAGAAAAAACAATCTGAAAATTTATATTGAACTACAGAAGACCCATATGGCCAAATCTGTCCTAAACAAAGTGAAAAAAAAACTGAAAAAAAAAATGAAATCATATTACCTGGCTTCAAATTATGCTGCAGAGCTACAGTAAGCAAAACTGTATGATATTGGCATAGCAACAGACACATAGACCAATGTAATAGAATAGAGAACCCATGAACAAATCCCCACATCTATAGTGAACTCATTTTTGACAAAGGTGCCAAGAACATACACTGAGGAAAAGACAGTCTCTTCAATAAATGGTGTTGGGAAAACTGGATATTCTTATGCAGAAGAATGAAGCTAGACTCCTGTCTCTCACCATACACAAAAATAAAATCAAAATGAATTACAACCTCAAATCTAAGACCTCAAACTATGAAACTATTAGAAGAAGACATCAGGGAAGATCTCCAGGACATTGCTCTGGGCAAAGATTTCTTGAACAGTACCCCACAATCACAGGCAAACAAAGCAAACATAGGCAAATGGGATCATGTAAAGTTTAAAAGCTTCTGCACAGCACAGGATACAATCAACAAAGTGAAGAGACAACCCATAGAATGAGAAAAAATATTTGCAAACTACCCCTGTGACAAGGGATTAATAACCAGAATATATAAGGAGCTTAAATACCCCTGCAGGAAAAAAAATATCTAATAATCCAATCCAAAAATGGGCAAAAATTTGAATAGACATTTCTCAGAAGAAGACAAACAAATGGTAAACAGGCATATGAAAAGGTGCTCAACATCACTGATCATCAGAGAAATGAAATCAAAACTACAATGAAATCTCATCTCACCTGAGTTACAATGGCTTATGTCCAAAGACAGGCAATAACAAATGCTGGTGAGGATGTGGAGAAAAGGGAACCCTCGTACACTGTTGGTGGGAAGGTAAATTAGTATAGTCACTATGAAGAATGGTCTGGAGGTTCTTTGAAAAACTAAAAATAGAGCTACCATAGGACCCAGCAATCCCACTGCTGGGTATATACACAAAAGAAAGGAATTCAGTATATCAAAGAGGTATCTGCATTCTTTGTTGCAGCACTGATTACAATAGCCAAGATTTGAAGGAACCTAAGTGTCCATCAACAGATGAATAAATAAAGAAAATAAGATACTCATACACAATGGAGTATTATTCAGCCATAAAAAATAATGAGATCCTGCCATTTGCAACAACATATGGAACTGGAGATCATTATGTTAAGTGAAATAAGCCACGCACAGAAAGGCAAACATCACATGTTCTCATTTATGGGATCTAAAAGTCAAAATATTTAAAATCATGGACATAGAGAGTAGAAGGATGGTTACCAGAGGCTGGGAAGAGTAGTAGGGGGCTGGAAGGGAGGTGGGGATGGCTAATGAGTACAAAAAAAATAGAAAGAATGAATAAGACCTACTGTTTGTCAGAACAATAAGGTGATTATAGTCAATAATAACTTAATTGTACATTTTAAAGTAACTTAAAGAATGTAATTAAATTGTTTATAACTCAATTGATAAATGCTTAAGGGGATAGATACTCCATTCTCCATGATGTGCTTATTTCACATTGTATGCTTTTATCAAAACATCTCATGTACCCCATAAATATATACACCTACTATGCAACCACAAAAATTATTTTTAAGAAATACAATTTTACTTGTTCTAAATCTAATGTCCTTTCTACTGGATAGTACTTATCAAAAATAAAAGAACAAATGAGAATGACAACTTATGGAGTCAAGTGTGTAATAATTCACTTAGGAAGGAAGGGCAAACTACACATGATTGGATTTATTCAACAACAAAGAATGATATATGGACATTTTATTTTCTACATCTGATGCCAGCCAGATAAAGAATTTCTTTGCCAATTAAAGATAGTAATAATATTAGTATTGAGAACAAAGTACTGCATAAATCTCTTTACATGTATAATTGCATTTACTATCTCTATTATATGAAATACATATAAGTATTCATATTATTGGTTAATCTTAGAGCCTATATTTGAGCTCAGAATGATTATTGATTTACTAAATTATATAAGAAATAGCTTAACATTTGGACTTCTGGGTTTTAGGAAGAATTTAATAGGCCACTATTTTCAAATTACATAGTAAAGTCCAACAAAAAAAATAATGTGGATTAAAGCTTGCAAAGAGAATTAAAAGCCATTATTCAAAATTAGTGAATGGTATTCTTGTGAAGAATTTCCTATCTAGGTTCCATTGCAGAAAAATGTGGGGAGAGAGCCACTTTGTGTTCCAGTTTTGAAAATACACATTTTTGAAACATTCAGTTGCAGGGTTCTGTTTTCAAGGTACAGATTACTGAGGTAACTTCAGCTACTGTATTCTATGATTCACTAGATTCATTACTCTAAAAGGCACAAGGGCAAGTGATAGCAGAGTCTGTCTATGCCTCTTTAATTTTTTAATTGTAGCAGCTAGTACAGTGAGACTCATGAAGCAAATTCTCAGCTAATTTCTGTCACATGTAATTTAACCATCATTCTCTTTTTTTTTTTTTTGAAAGAAGGAAAAAGAGAGGAAAGAAAGTGAGAGTGAAAGAAAGAAAAAAAAGAATGTAAGAGAGAATGAAAGAGGAAGAGAAAGAAGGAGAGAGAATGAGATTCTTGTTCTATTGCCCAGGGTAGAATGCCATCTAAAAATGGGTATTAAAAACCTCTTTTATGCCAATAATTGTACTTAACAATGGAGACAGGAAGGAATAAGAGATGGAAATAACAAACAAGCAGCCAACCAATATTTTATTTAAAGCTGTGAAATGCTATGCAATTGCTGAGGAGTGATTTACTTCCAATTATGTGGTCACTTTTAAAATAGGTGTAATGTGATACTGAGAAAAATGTATGTTTTGTG
>CAUYLG010076724.1:0-47511 GCA_963573385.1 Cacajao melanocephalus
TTATTGGCATAAAAGAGGTTTTTAATACCCATTTTTAGACTGCATTCTAGCCTGGGCAATAGAACAAGAATCCTGTTCTCTCTCCCTCTTTCTCTTCCTCTTTCTTTCTCTCTTACATTCTTTTTTTTCTTCTTTCTTTCACTCTTTCTTTCTTTTCTCTCTTTTTCTTTCTTTCAAAAAAATAAAAATTAAAAAAAAAAATTAAAAAATATATATATATCAAGAACAAAGAAAATCCTATAAGCCTGTTGGAGAATGTCAAGAGGTTGGACCAGTGATTTAGATGGTAGTGACCATGTTAGTCACTAGTCATATGTCTAATGAGCCATCTGCATTCACCATTTAGAATTTTATTCTGCTCTTAGAAGATTTTCATAAACACGCAAGGGAAAAGAGCCAGATCATGTACAGACACATGACCAAATCAAAAGAAACCGAGATAAGAATGTTCACATAAATTTTAACCCAGGATGCAGATCAAGTAAAATATTAAATTAAGCACACAGAAAACCAAAAGTAAATTCCCCAGAAAAGACATGTCTAACAGACAGAATGTAAATTCCATAGAAACTAGGGTCCTCAGACCACAAAGATGTTTGTCTTTACACCCGGAAAGACTTGCCAGAAAAGACAAAAGGTCTTTTGTCATGCCAGGAAAGATGTAAGGTCCTTATATACCAGATACACAATGAAGTCAAGAGGTTCTACCTTGATTTTAGAGAGTCTTGGCCTGACAAAAGGTATGCCGTGGAAGCAGAGAGCTCCAGGGGCTCGAGTAAGTACTGCACACCAGTTCTCAGTATCACCAACTGCGTGAAAGTAATCCTATTCCAGGTCCTACCTCTGGATACTGTTAATGTCAACCTAAATAACAAACAGAGGCTCTCTAAAAGAAAATAATCTTTATTTGAGAATAGGTTATTGCAACAGGAATCTACAAGTCATAGTAAATTGTTTGCAAATTCAGGAAAGTAAAGGAAGACAAGGGATGTTAAAGAAAAAATGAGGAGGATTACATAATTGTTTTGAAATGATTATCCTTGGCTACAAGGATCCCTTACAAGGGTGGTGCCAGCCTGAGGTTAGACAAGTAGTTGCTGAGCAGATGTCCTCAGGGAAGTTTTTTTTTTCGTTTTTGGTAAGGTTCCGGTGGCCTTTCTGCAGAGTTGTGGTTTTTGTGGTCTTCTGTGATAGTTTTGTTATTAGGTGTACAAGCATGAGAACCCTCTCTTCATTCTTGGTTCTGTTTGTCAAGGTTTTTTTTTTTAAACACCGTGACGCCATTTTGATTCTGACAACTTTCACGGTTTAAACATTGTTTCTTAATCTATTCTCCATCTCTTTTTCTCCCCTTATAATTTTTAATTGAGTAAAACTTTAATATACTTTTTCATTTTCTACAAAGTAGATTTTGCTAGTTTGGATTTTGCTGATTCCATTCCCCATGGTGGAGTTGAACATGTTTTTCTATTTTATATAAATTAGTAATTAGAGCTATAGGTGTGATCAGATTCAGATTATTTCCCACCCATCCCCACCCCTATTCTTTTTTTGCTGTTGCTGCTGCAAGAATAGTTCATAATAGGTATACTTCTAATAAGAGACACTCACTCCCTAATTTCCTTACATGTCATCCTAGTTTGTTTCCTTTTCTTTCTTCCCTTCCCTTCCTTCCCCTCTCGTCTCTTCTTTTCCTCTTCCTCTTTCCATCCCTCCCTCCCTTCCATTTTTTCTTCATTCCGTTCGTCTGTCATTCCTTCCTCCTTCCCTCCTTCCTCCTTTCCTCCTTCTAACAGCCAATGCTTCATTATTACCTTTTCATCCTACATGTGGCTAAGGAAGACAGATGATTTCTTGAACTGATGGTCCTTCTCTCCCAAATTAGCAAGGATTTGGGAAAGCAGGGATCCTCTAAGTTTTAAGACATCCCCCCAGAAATTCCTCACTTGTGTTCTCCATTTTATCCCCTGGCACTTGAAGTTTCCTTCCTGTAGTCTGAAGACTTCTTAAAGTGTAGAGACTCATCTCGTTGTCCGTTCTATTCCTAGTGCCTATGATAATGCCAAACACACAGTAGTCATATAGAGCTGTATCAACTGTGTCAGTTAGGTCCTGGCATACTGAATGGAATAACTGAAATTTTAGCGGACTATTTCAAAGGTATATGCAGGGTTAGGAGAAACCAACAAGAAATGATAAGGTGCTAAACTAGCAACAGAGCCATCTGGTACTCAGAGGTACCAGGACAAGAGAGGGAACAACACCTAAAGGGCTATAGGGGTGAACAGCATTCCTGGAGCTGTAGCTTTAGGTGCCGGAACATTCTAGCCACTGTCAACCTGTGGCTCAGCAGGAAAAAGATGAGAAAATACATACTCACTAACCTTATTTTCTCCTACCCTCCTATCTGCCGATACCTCTAATTCACTGAACTTAACTAGAGGCCAGTCCATAAAAGTCAGCCTCCTAGAATTCAGGAAAAAGTGAGGGGTGAAGAATGGATCTGAAAAAGCAGATATAGAAACTGTAGTACAATGGGCAAAGTCTTCCCTGGAGTATAATCGTTTTTACAGTTTCCCAGGAAGCTAAACTTTGTTTTGTTGGGCTTGGACAGTGATTAAGGGAGGCAGGAGATGGGAAAAAAGAGTTGGGGCCAAATATATTAAAGCAGTCCATAAATCCACTCCACTCAAATCTTTCTGCAGCTACTCGGTGCCCTTCGGTGACTTTTATATGACTTCAAGTCTGCCTTTAGTGTTAATTTTAATCTGATTTAACCTATATTCCAGGAAGAGGTAAGCAATATTCAGTTGATCTGCCCCAGACCCAGCCTTTTAATTAAGAGATTATTCTGACTGACATCAACCAAACTTGAGTTTAAATGTCTATCTTGTTTTGAAAGTCTGAAAAAAGTCTCATTTTTTCTTTGTTTCAACTGACTTGATAATTGATTCTCAAACATACAAAATGTACATCTAGGGGATATTTGATGTTGGTTAATCTAGAGGCTTTAAGTATGGGATTATGTCTCCAACCAATTAAAGATGTAGTTTTGAACCAAAGATGCTTATGAAAAATCACTTGTGGATTATACCCACTAGAATGACTATAATTTAAAAAGAGACAAATAATAACAAGTTTTAATGAGGATGTGGAAAACCTGGAACCCTCATACACTGCTGGTGGGAGTGTAAAATAGTATCACTACTGTGAAAAATAGTCTGACAGTTCCTCAAATGGTTAAATATAGAGTTATTGCATAAGTCAGCACCTGCATTTTTAGGAATATAACCAAGAAAAATGAAAGCATATATTCATACAAAAATTTATATACAAACGTTCATAGGAGTATTATTCAGAACAGCCAAAAAGCAGAAGCAACCCAAATGTTTGTCAGTTGATGAATGGAAAAGTAAAATGTAGTATATTCATACAATGGAATAAAAGGAATTTGAATAAAAAGCAATTAAATGAAATACTGGTATGTTACAACATGGATGAATCTTGAAAAATGCTAAGTGAGAGAGCCTATCACAAAGGACCACATATTATGATTCCATGTATATGAAGTGTTCAGAATAGGCCTATCTGTAGAGAGGGAAAATAGATTAGTGGTTGCCAAGGGATGGGAGTTTGTGGGGTGATAGTTAAAGGAAAACTTTCTTTTGTGGGTAATGAAAATGTTCTAAGACTGTGGTGATGGATGTACAACTCTGAATATACTAAAAACCACTGAATTGTATATACTTTAATTAGAAAAACTGTATGAGAATTATGTTCAATAGAGCTATTTTGGCCGGGCGCTGTGGCTCACGCCTATAATCCCAACATTTTGGGAGGCTGAGGCGGGTGGATCACGAGGTCAAGAGATTGAGACCATCCTGGTCAACATGGTGAAACCCCGTTTCTACTAAAAAATACAAAAATTAGCTGGGCATGGTGGCACGCACCTGTCTGTAGTCGCAGCTACTCGGGAGGCTGAGGCAGGAGAATCGCTTGAACCCAGGAGGCAGAGGAGGTTGCAGTGAGCCGAGATCGCACCATTGCACTCCAGCCTGGGTAACAAGAGCGAAACTCCGTCAAAAAAAAAAAAAAAAAAAAAAAAAAAAGCTATTTTATTTTAATCACTTGTAGAGCTTTGTGGAAATACAGCTAGTGAAACCCCAGCTTTGACTTCCAGAATTTGTTTTTATAAGTGATTGAATGTGTACTCTAATATAAGAACTATTGAATTACAGCTATTTTTAATCTTTCAAGAAGAGTCTCTGTGATAGTAATGGAGACGCTTGCTTTCTCTGGCATAAAATATGTTGCTTTTTTTTTTTCTTTAATTCAGTCTCCGTAGAGACTCAAACATTGCCAATGCTGACTATATTTCAAGTTGTCATGGTCGGGTACTGGGAAGTTTTCAATTAGCAATAATCATGCCTCGGATAAACCTCGTTGGCTACAATATTGCCACTGTGCAAAGCTAATATGTTGCTCTTCTAGAGAACGTGGGATATAGTATATCTCATACTTAATTACTGTGAATTGCATATAATTTTTTTTTAAATCACCAGGTTGTTGCCTAGAATATGCTACCATGTTGGATAAAGAAGCCAAACCATACAAAGTTGATCCTTTTGTAATTATCATTAAGTTTCTGTTGGGGTAAGTTTTATTATCTGTGATAATCATTTTAATTGTGTTTTACATATAATATTATATTTGGTTCCATAATGCAATATAAATTTTCATACAGATTTGGTAGTTGACTTGTTTCTTTAAATGGGATTTTTTTTTTCTCTTAGGCAAAGGTCTAGTAAGTATATCAATGCTTACTTCAATAGTATAATCATTTCAAAAGTAATTATTCACTTTATATATATCAGTCCAAACTTAGACTGCCTTTAATGTTTGCAAATAGGTCCATGATCTGTGAGTTCATGATCTGTGAGTATCCTAGATTCAAACGTAAATCATTACAGGGTATTGATGAAACAGTGTGTCTCTGATCATTTTTGAAAGTATATTTTAGACTTCTCTACCCTAATTAACATTCCATTCTTAATTTAGTCACATTTTGTGTTTTTTGGTTAAGCATCAATATGCAGATCTCTTTTTTCCCTCATTACAACTAACTTGGCTTTCTAAAAAAAAAATAAAGAAGAACATATTTTTATAAGGATCAATAGAGAGTAGTAAAGCTATATTGAAACTCAGATCTTCAAAGATCAGTAGGCTCACTTGGAAAATAAATGACTTGTTCCATACAAAGAATTAAAAATTTGTTTTTCAATATAATTATAAATTAAGTATCATGGAACTTTAGAAACTCTCTTGAATGGTCAGACACCTCAAATATTAAGTCTTTAAATTTCAGTTGTTGAGTTTTTTGCTTTTATATTTTCTTTTCTCCACAGGTATAAGTGGTTTAAAGAATTATGGGATGTATTATTGTTACCAGAATTAGATGTCATCGTTTTAACTAGTCAGAGTATGTGTTTCCCCCTGATATCCTTGATTCTCTTTCTGTTTGGAACATGTACTGCCTACTGGAGTGGCCTGCTCTCTTCTGCATCTGTGAGACTTCTTTCTTCATTGTGGCTAGCTTTGAAAAGGTAAAGAATGAATGATTAACAGCTTTTTTATTGCTTTAATTAAGCAAAATATATATAGTCTGGTAAGAAACCTGAAATTAATTATTTTGACTAAACTATTTTCTAAGGAAAAATATATCACTAGCAAAAGTATGGGTTAGTGTTCAAAGTTATGTCTGTGAAAGCTAATCATTGATTACAAGTTAAATGCTACCTTTGATTTTAACCTTAGTGTTCAAGAGTTAATAAAAAGTTTGGCAAGTTACGCAGATAGTTTTAAATGTCATAGTTGTGAATCTTTCCCAGGAGGGATTGTTTCTCCCATGGTGTTGCTTTTATATGCTGACTTCTATGATGAAACCAGGGAGCAAGAGACCGTAATCCAGATGTTAGGCTCAGATTAGATGAGATGTATAAAAGCTCCAAAAACATTGCCTAGAGTTTTATTATGGGCCCAATGACACAGTTTGAATCTGAAGTTACTGGTAGGCTTTCCTGATAGATCATCAATTTAGTGCCTATTGCCACTCCTCCTTACCAGACATGTCATGTGATTTCCTGTCCCAGAGGGGATTGTGGTGTGGTGCTTCTTCCTCCACCCTTCTGAGATGCTTCAGATAGCAGTTCTGATAGTAATACCATCAAGGGTCTGAATAGTCTCTAGGCTTTAAGAAATAGAACGTAGTTTCTCCTCCTGTCAAGACTGGAGATGTATGCCACAGGGTGTATAATTAATGGTTATCTTTGGTAACATTTTTTCACCTGTAGAACAAGTATCAACTATAGAGTATCAAAATGGTAGACAAGTTATCACAATATATTACAGAACCGAAAATCAAATATTTGAGACCACTTGCCTTTATTTAAAAAAATACCTTACTGTTTACCTTATGTATTTACATATAAGCAAGAGAGACTGGAAAGGTACTATATTGTTTTCTTCTTATATGTGACTATATAAATATCTGTTAATATGTATTTTAAACTTTGTTCTTGTAATTCCAGACCCTCTGAACTTCCTAAAGATATCAAGATGACATCACCAGACTTGCCTTTTTTGACAATTGTTTTGATCGTAGTTAGTTGGACAACATGTGGAGCACTTGGCATACTTCTTTCTTATCTTTACTATGTGTTTAAGGTATGTCAAATCAGTAAAGCAAAAATGATTGTTTTGTATGAGGCACATGTAAGATGTACTGTAGGCATTGTTAACAAAAATTCTCATTAACACTGTAGTAACCTGTTACATAGCAAGTCTGAATGTAAAGATTTTTTAAAACATCTTAGTTATTTAAATTATATACAACTAACTGGAAAACAGAAATTATTGATCTGAGTTGAGTTTTTTGTTGTTGTTGTTAAAAAGGAAAGGGAGAAGATATCATCTGTATCTGTTTGCTTCTTAGTCTTGCAAGTGTTAACTTTTTGTTTTACATTTTACATTATAAAATGGTTTATATTCACACTCTTTGAACATGGGTAAGAGACGAAAGAAAAAGTAAAGTTACGTCAGTAAGATCAAGCTATTAATCATGCTGAGATAATCTAAAATGTTACAAATGTTGCTGAAGGATTAGAAGATGACAATAAAAATAATTAGGCTAATAATTTTACTGAAGAAGCGAAAAACACTTCTGATAAAACTGACAGCTTTGCAAAAAAAAAAAATCTAGGAGGTGATACAGGTGCATTCTCTCTATGTAATTCTTAGGAACAGATGGTTGACATCAGAGTAGATAATGCTTTTTTTTTTCCCTAAAAAGGAAAATTTTTAAGATGTAAACTAAATATATGCATATCATAGATTATTTTCAGTTTTCCAAAGGAAATTTATATGCTTCTGAAAAATTATTTATGGCTACTTTGATTTATAAATAACAATTTTAGTATTTTTAAAATTAGATACTTCAAACCACTGACCCACTAAGCAAAAGTTTCTTAAATACTTAAGTAACCCTAATAAATTAAATTTAAAGATTTTTTTTCCAGTTCTTATAAACATTTTACCACTCTATATAATTGAATTCTGGTTTTCAAAGACTGAAAATATTTAAAATGTATTGTATTCTTTTACTGTATTGAAGATAATGAAATCTTTGACTTACAAAATGCATTAAGTTGCTATAACAAAGCGTCATTCAAACGTAGGCTTTTACAGGCTATAAAAGGTATAGCCATATATCCTGGTCCCACTCTACTCTGGAAGTTTTATTGTTTTGTTTGTTTGTTTGTTTTTTCTCATGCTGGCCGGCATGTGCAGTTGTTGGTTTGTATAAGAATGTTTTTAAATGACTTTTCAGTTCACATTTTAAAAATTTCAGATTACAGTGCTTCTCATTTTTAATGCCAAAGGCTTATACTTTTTGTTTCAAAATAAGGGTGAAATTAAACAGTGATTTCTTTTCCTTAGATTGTTCATCTGCAAGCCAGCTTAACGACTTTTAAAAACAGCCAGCCTGTGGTAAGTTTTATTTTCAAAACTCTACATAACTTTAAAATGAAAGAACATGGGGAGATATGAGTTTATCTTTTTTTAAGGTTAGGATTTCATAGTGTTTAAAAGATGCAGTATTATGAATTTAAGTAAAGTGAACTTAATGAATATTTTAAAAGATTTATAAGTTCATCTTTGTCAGTACCTGTGTCATTTTTTACAAGTTATTATCTATTAAATTTTATTTTGAATAATTACTTAGAGGATATATATTCTCAGCAGTAGAACTAGCAAGTCAAAAGAATAAAAGTTTTATAACTATTTTAAAGTATTTTTAAGCAAAATAATTATAAGATTTTATGTCAGTTTGGTAATGGAAAGATGTACTTATTTAGCTATTTAGTAATGAGTATGATTCTAAATAAAGTAATATACTTTAGTTTAGTTAGTATTTTGGTATTTTTACTTTATTGTTTTATAGAATCCCAAACACTCTAGAAGAAGTGAAAAAAAGTCCAATCACCATAAAGACTCCTCAGTACACCACCTTCGTTTATCTGCCAACGATGCTGAAGATAGCCTTCGCATGCACAGTACTGTGATTAACTTATTAACATGGATTGTATTACTCAGCATGCCTTCTCTAATTTATTGGCTAAATAATCTTAGGTATGTTTTATTTATATAATTATTGTTTATGTGGTTCAAACAATAAATATCCCTAAGCAGAGACTTGCTAGATTCCTAATGGTTCATGAAAATTCCTCAGGAACAGGAAGCTATATATTACCTGAAATTAATTAATTAATTATTTTATTTTATTTTATTTTTTTGAGACAGAGTCTCGCTCTGTTGCCCAGGCTGGAGTGCAGTGGCACCATCTCAGCTCACTGCAACTTCTGCCTCCCAGGTTCAAGCAATTTATTTTTAACACATTCACATTTCCTCTCTTACTATATATATAAAAACTTTGGGGCCGGGCATGGTGGCTCACGCCTGTAATCCCAGCACTTTGGGAGGCTGAGGCGGGTGGATCACGAGGTCAAGAGATTGAGGCCATCCTGGTCAACATGGTGAAACCCTGTCTCTACCGAAAATACAAAAATTAGCTGGGCATGGTGGCGCACGCCTGTAGTCCCAGCTACTCCGGAGGCTGAGGCAGGAGAATTGCTTGAACCCAGGAGGCAGAGGTTGCAGTAAGCACTCCAGCCTGGGTAACAAGAGCGAAACTCCATCTCAAAAAAAAAAAAAAAAAAACTTTGGGAATATAAACTTTTCAAAATATCAGCCCAAAAGGGTGAATCGTATTTTTATTCATTGGTCAATGGCTAAATAAAAGGCCACTTCATCCAAGTAGTAGATGAACCCCTACTCAATACAGTTTTCAAAAATAATACAAAGCTTTCAAGTTATCTAAATACTGGGAATTTTCTTAAGTTGGCAGAATCAAAATAAGTTCAAATTAAATCAAAGGTTACCAGATTTTAATCTCCTTCTTTTGTTCCTTATTTTAGTCAATATCTAGATTTTTGTTCACAGATTTGCTGTCAGAATTATTTGTGGAACACAGTTGTTTTTGTTTTTGTTTTTTTTTCTTGAGACAGAGTCTCACTCTGTATCCCAGGCTGGAGTGCAGTGGCATCATCTTGGCTCACTGCAACCTCCGCTTCCCAGGTCCTGGTTCAAGCAATTCTTCTGCCTCAGCCTCCTGAGTAGCTGGGATTACCAGAGCACACCACCATGCCCAGCTAATTTTTGTATTTTTAGTAGACAGGGTTTCACCATGTTGGCCAGGCTAGTCTTGAACTCCTGACCTTATGATCTGCCCACCTCGGCCTTTCAAAGTGCTGGGATTAAAGCGTGAGCCACCGTGCCCTGCTGAAGAGCACAAATTTTTGATTCTGAAAGGCTATAGACATCTTACTGTCAGTGAATGCCAGAAATGAATTGGATTTTTAAAAAGTTAAGGGACAATTAACTTTATGAGCCTTCATTTTATCTTTTTTGTTATAGAGTATCACTCATGTATTTTAAGTAATTTTTTTTTTTAATTTACACATGCCCTTTTAAACATATACTGCTTATAAAAAGGAAGTGCTTTCATACTGGATATTTTTATTTCCTTAGGAGTTTTTGATCATAATTCTCTTTATAAAACCGTGGATACAAAGATGATATAGAGCAAAAATCACTTATCAGACATTTCATGAACTGTTTAGAGTTCTCATATCCATATTGTTACTGTAATGTTTTTAACAATATTTATTTTATTGACTCTGATAATTTAAAATGATCAGGTCATTGTTGATTTGTGTGTGTGTGTGTGTGTGTGTTTTTAATATTACAGGTATTATTTTAAACTTAATCCTGATCCATGTAAACCTTTGGCATTTATCCTTATTCCAACTATGGCAATTCTTGGAAATACTCACACTGTTTCAATAAAATCAAGGTACAGTAGTTTAATCTTTCTTTTTCTCATATCTGTTTTTTTCCTTTTTCACCCTTTATGTCTAAAGCATGCTCTTTATTTCTAATTAATTTGACTGTTCCTAAAAGTAAAGCCGTAACAGTATTATGGTTTACATGCAAGTATATTATATTTGCTTTCTTAATTATAGGTTTTACTTGATAACATATAATACAGTATTTTTCTTTATGAAGTTAACTCTTAAAAGATATGATGTCTAAGATTTGCTTCCCAAAAGTATAAGAGAAGTGGATGGGGATATAGATGAAATAAAATTGGCCATGATTTGATAATTTTTGAGGCTGTGTAATGGTTGTATGAAGGTTTATTACACTGTTAGTCTACTTTTGTAGTTTCAAATTTTCCATAATAAAACTTGAGTTTTCATTCACTTGTTTGCCCTGGGAGTCTTTTCAGTTAATTCTGACAGATACTTGCAGATATTCTAGAATCAGGCTGACCTGGAGTTTAAATCCTGGCTGTGCCATTTAATAGCTCTGTCCTTAGCCAGATTTCTTAACCCCTCTTATTCTCAGTTTCTCTGTTTTCAGAGTAAAAAGGTAATCGTCTTTCCTGATAGTATTTTTCTTTTAAAAAGAGTGTCTTCTGTACTCCTTGTTTTGGGAATTTAAGATGGTTCTTTTTTTGTTTGGTTGGTCTTTTTCTGTTATAAGTAGGATTAAAATAAACATTTCTGTAGCTATGTCTTATTGAACATTATTGATTATTTTTGTTAGGATAAGTTTCTAGAGGTGTAATTACTAAATAAAAGTCCAACTAGTATTTTTCTATTTTTAAAATTAGAAAGACTAAATGAAACTGGCTATTTTTTAAATAGAAATATTTTTCTTTTCTAGCCACATATGGCTTGTATTGATCTTTTTAAAAATTATCAATAGGTAAATTTATAACATAAAAAATTCATTTAAAATCACTTGGAATATTTATCTTTCCCAAAAACTGTGTAAAAGATTGCTATATTCCATTTTGGCTCACAATGTCGTTCACATAAGTGATGTGTATTTCTCTGTCTCTTTACAGTAAATTGTTGAAGACTACTTCACAGTTTCCACTCCCTCTGGCTGTTGGTGTGATTGCTTTTGGGTCAACACATTTATATAGGGTTCCGTGCTTTGTCTTCATTCCTCTTTTACTCCATGCATTATGCAACTTTATGTAAGATTGGACTTAAGGAATGAGGAAGATGATTTATGTATTTAGGGCCAGTGGTAAGAGGGAACACACAGATCCATCAGTATGGACAGCAAGATCCTTTGGAGAAGACAAGTCTATTTTTACAATATTGAAAACAGGAAATTAGTTTTGTAATGTTTGAGGGAAGTAGTTGAAGCATGGTTTTGTTTGGTAGTATGGAATCCATGTACTAATCGTTTTTGAAAAATGTAAGAAGGGATATATGGTGATCACTATCACTGATGCCTGCTGTGCATATCAAATAGTCTGTTTCATCAACCATACAAGAAGTCCGATCTTAGAGATTTAGTAGATGCAGCATTGTTTATAATCTCACCTCAAGCATTCTGCTCATTGCATCAGACTTTTATCACAAAAGGAGGCTATTTTGAATTTGCTATAGTTTACCTATTAAGAAATAAGTCTTTGTATAATTGATGAAATGTACAGCTGTTTGGTTTCGCAAAGGTTAAATAGCCACAAAAAGCCTTTGGTTAGTTTTTGGCAGCCACCATGAACAAAGTGGATCTTGTCTTCTTACACCTATGAAAATAGAGCTTTGAATGGTAAGGAGACTTGTTTTCTTGGTAACCATTGCAAGATTGATGGATGGAAACATGATTCAAACTTAAACAAATTTTCTTGCTATTTTTCAAATATGAATTTTATTATCTATTCTTGGAGAATATCCGGAGACTATTAAAGAGGTCTGTTAAATTTAAAGAAAAAATGCTCATAGCTATTTGCTTCCTGGATTGGAGCAGTTCAGTTGTTTAGTCTATACCATTGGATTTAATTCATTGCCCCATGGTTGCCAAAAGTGCCTAAGGTGGTAATGGATTGTTAAAATAACTAAAGTCCAATGGTTGGAAACTCTAGATTTATACCATTTTTTCTACTGTGGGAAAAACAACAACAATATGAACAAGGTAACACCACATTTGATGTATAATATTATACTATTAATGTGTTAACAGTGGACAACTTGACAACAGTGGACAACTGTTAACGCATTAATAGCATGAGTATAAACAATACACCTGAATAAATTGGAGACATTAGCCACTAGGTTTAACAGTGGAATCTTGATTTGCCTACGTGACTTCTGGAATTACTGTTTGACAAATAAAAGAGTAACATTTTATTTCATTTCAGAATTTACTTCACTTTTAGCTACAAGAGTAGGAAAAAGGAAATCCAGCAAGGCAGAAGAGGATATTCTTTGCCTTAGGATAGCATAAATTCGGGCTGAGACATACCTGGCTTACAGAGTTCTTTTAGATGTGTAGGCTATAAATGCCCAAAGCCTCTCAACTAAAGATTTCACAAAACCTCTCATGTAAATTTCCAGTGATTCCACTGTTGCATTTGTGAACACATATCCTTGTTAGTACCCTTGGATGTCCTGAAGTACCAGCTTCATTTTATCTGCTGTTGCATCTGGATTCCATTACAGCCTCTCAGCTGTTACTGCCTGTGGATGGTTACTTCTGCTTCACTGCCTGTAGAGTTACCTAACTTCTCTTCTCAGTTCTCCCTCGGATCCTGGCTATTTTGGCCTCAGTTGAAGAGGCTCTTGCTGTCACCTTTGAGGGTTGTAAGTTAGTTTGATCCCATTGTTGTCTTTTCCAGCTTTGTGCCTCTTGTTCAATATTCATATTTTCACTTACTGAGAACATTAAAGGGAAATGATAAACTCATGGTGGGGATATGGCAGGCGTACTAGGTGCTTGTTTGTTTGAGAGAAGTAGTAGAAGGGATAAAACACAAAGTGCTATATGTTTCAACTGGAGAGGAAAGAGAGCATTTATTAGATTATATACTTGTCCTATGGCATACCACGTATATATTTAAATAGGGATACATCTGCCTCTGTTTAACTATACTTACAGTCATAAACAACTTTGATACACATTGCATCTTTTGTTCTGCCACCTGATATTTTAGTGTATCTCCAGTTACAGATTAAATATGTCCTTTATTTCTGAATTTGGACTTAGTTCCATATACAGAAAGAACGTTAGAAAATTCATTAATTTGAACCTTCTATTGATAGCCATAAACATTATGTTTATGTGATCTAAAATCTCTTTGTTTAGTTAGTACTGTTCATGAAATGCAACAAGTTTAAGTTTCTCATTTGTGAGTAGTACATTTACCTTTATTTTGAGACACAGTCTCAGTCTCGCCAGGCTGGAGGAGTGCAGTGGTGTGATTTCAGCTCACTGCAACCTCCGCCTCCCAGATTCAAGCGATTTCCCTGTCTCAGCCTCCCGAGTAGCTGGGACTACAGATGCGTGCCACCACAACCGGCTAATTTTGTATTTTTTTTTTTTCAGTAGAGAAGGGGTTTCTCCATGTTGGTCAAGCTGGTCTCGAACTCCTGACCTCGTGATCCGCCTCCTCGGCCTCCCAAAATGCTGGGATTACGGGCGTGAGCGTCCACGCCTGGCCGTACATTTACTTTTTAAAGCAGCAGACTATAGGTAACACTAATTCTCACTGAAATATTTTCATGTGAATGTAGTATTAACAAGTCCTAAAGTCTTATTTATGCCAAAAAAATTCATTTTAAGTACTACAAAAAGGATTCTAATTAAACATTTTATAAACAATAGTAGGTTGGGTCTTTAGCCATTATATATGTATATATACAGACACATATGTATACACTTACATTTTGACAGGGTCTTCATTGAGTCCTGATGCACTTTAAACCTAAATAGCTACCAGAGATATGAAGGTAGGCTCTTTGAAGATTCACAAAATGGATGTTTTTACTTGAGAAAAGGAAAGTCCTTTGCCTTTAAATTACACAGTTTCCATCATGCTTACAATCTATGTAATTGGCTGGTAAAACAGCACTACCCTATTAGCAATGTTAATAAAAATGAAATTATTTATTGGCAGTTACAGATTATCTGATTCAGGAAATTTCTGAGGTCAACTGTTACCGCAGCTGTTAATGGCATTCTAATTTAGCAATTGTTGAGTTGCGAGTAAATTTTGTGCTTATAAAATAACTCCTAGACCCTATTGTTGATAACCAGATCAAATATAGATAGTACAGGGAAAAACACTGGGTACATTCAGTGTTTCTAAAGTCTCCTTTGGAGTTACTACTGATTGTAATTTGGAACTGATAATAGGTAGAGATTGTTTACACTATTTTTTTCCTGGATCTTTTTTATGCCAGAAATTAAACAGGTTCTGCTAACTTTTTTTTTTCTTAGTTACCACCAGAATGAACATATTTAAAGTGGTGACTCTAGAAAAGCCATTAGTCCCTGGTTAACATTGATTTTGAGTCTTTTCAATATATATTGATCATGTATTGATTAATCTTTATTTTTTTCATACTTTGGCTAAACAAATTCAGATCTACATAATGGAATACCCCTTCTTAAGTGAGCTATGCTAATATCTACATGATTATATAGTAAGGAAAAAGGAAATAGCTGTAATAGGCATAGTAAATGTTGTTGGTTTTCTTGTCACTCATGTGATACACATTTCCACAGTTCACACAAACTTATATGAAGCGGATTATTTGTTTTGTTCATTATTTAGTTCCTATATGATTTTTCTTTAGAAACAGGGTCTCATTCTGTCACCCAGGCTGGAGTGCAATGGGGCGGTCATAGTTTGCAGCCTTGAACTCCTTGGCCCATGTGATCCTCCCATCTCAGCCTCCCAGAGCAAGTTAGAACTACAGGTACATGCTACTGTGCCTGACTAATTTTTTTGTAGAGATGAGGTTTTAGTTTGTTGCCCAGGCTGATCTTGAACTCCTGGTTTCAAGTGATCTTCCCACCTCGGCCTCCCAAAGTACTGAGATTTCAGGCATGAGCACCTGGCCTAGTTCCTATACTTTTCTTAATTCTTCAGACTTCCCACATCTAGCATAGTGCATTCATTTCATCTTGCTGTTTATTAGCACCGTTTGTGGAAGGTGGCCAAGAGAAATAAAAGGTAGTAAAATTCAGTTTTCAGTTTAGTTCTTAAAAGTTCTGGGAAATGGAGGAAACACAAAACTATGAAATAAACTAGGGCTGTTGATTTCTGAACCCCCCAGATAAATCAGTTGGCCCACATTTTCATTTTGGGTATTAGGTCCAAATTAATATATAATCTTGCATTGTTATTAGGTTTAGTGTGAAACTTTACAGTGCTACATTTGAAGTTTTAGTAACTAGTTATTAAAATCATTTGGGAAAAATAAAAATGTGTTGAGACTTTCTATGACTAGGCATTTGTTGATTATTTTTCATGATTGCTTTTTGTTTTCTCGTTGTGTAGGATTTGTGAACTTGTATATCATAGGAAACAAGATATTTTGTAAAATTTATTGGGGAAAATCCATTTGGAATGCATGACACTTGCCAGGATAAGAAAGCAGTAATACTACATTTGTATTATAAAATTAGACTCTGCTAGAAAGCTTCCTTTCCTAGTAAGGTAAATGTAGAAGGGACTTTTAAAACATAGTAAATTGATTAGGAGCCAAAATTTTATCCCAGTTTTTTTGAACTAAGAATGTTTTAAATTATGCAATGAACTTTTATTTGTACACATTACTCATGCATTTTTTCACAGTGTGTTTAATAGCCTGAGGAAGTGGGAAAGCTGTGAAACTACTCCCATTCTTTACTTTTAATAAGAGTAATAGGAAAGAAAAGTCAGGTCAGCAATCCAATCCAAATGTGTGTACTGTAACTGCTTAAGAATTCACTTTTTTTTGGATAAATTGTATTGAGTACTTATATGAATTTATTATGTTAACTTAGTTTTGACAACAGAATAAAATTTGGAAATTGTGAAAATAAGCTGTTTTTCCATTAATAGTGAAAATTCATAACATGTCTTTCAAAAGTTAGGTGATATTCTAAGCTGTCTTAATTGTCCGTGGTTGATAATTTTTAAATCAAGTGCAGTACTTTCTGAAAGTGTTTGGTGTGTTTTGCTGCCAAAACCATCTGTGTTTTGAAATACCAAGTAACCAGTTAATTTCTGAAGACTTTGTATAGGACTTGATATATGAGTCAGTATCTGTCTGTATTCGTTCTGTATATTGTAACTTTGAACACTTATGAAAAACTGTATCTGTTGGTGTATTTTGATTAGTGTAGATTTGTTTGCATATTTGGATTCTGATTTTAGTTTAGGAAGTCTAGAAGTAGCCATTTTTGTAAAGTTCATATGCTATTTTTTAATGTCATTTTGGTTTTTAATATTTATATAATAGTAATGTTACTAGTATAAAATGTTTATAGAGAACACATAGAGCTATTAACTGTTCAAAAGCCTACATGATAGGCATATTTTGTATTTCATGTTGCACTTGTTCTGTTTCATATTGGACTTCTTACATCCCTTTTTTAGGAAAAGAAAGAGACACATTTGAATTCTCTTTAGCATAAAGCTGTGCATTGGAAACTATATGACTATCCATATGGTTAGCAAAATACTCTTTGCCACCAAAGCTAAACGAAACTGTAAAATACCTCTGGATATTTGTGCCAATGAACTTTTCTTAGTATATTGGGATTAAAGCAAAAATAATCTTTTCAGTATGTTTCATCTAGGACTTAAAATAAATGTTTGAACCATGAAAACTTATATTTCATACCTTAATATTTCTTTGAAAATATTCAAGATTTGTAGCATAGTGTGTTCTGTTTTGTGTGATTGCTTGAATGTTTTCTGATTTTATTGGGTAAAAGTTAGCCTGATCTTTCAGCAATTAGTTGAAATAATCATTTGAAGTAATCTTGCTTCAGATTTATTTTGTGATGTACATTAATTGTTGTACAAGCCACTTTAGTACACGTGTCTCATTTATGTAGTTGAAAGTTGGCTGTGGAATTCCTTTTGCTTTTATTATATATTTCCATTCAGTCTTTTATATAGTCACATGTTTCACAGGGGAAAATTGTACACTGGAACCTAACATAGTACAATCTTTTAACATGCATATCTTAAATGAAAATATTATAAAACAAGATATTAATCCTAAAGTGTTAACATTAATATGTTGTACTCATGGAAAAGAGTAGAAAATATGATAGGCTCAGGAACTGCTGTTTTAAAAATCTGCATTAAATGCTCTGATTTCTCCCCATAGAAATTCTAAGGAAATTTCAGTTTCTCCTATTATAGCTTTCCCCAAATTTAATATTACTTACTATTTCTCTGCCCAGTAATGTTGATGCAGTTTGCATAAATAGCCTTGGAAATAAGGAGGCAGGAGAGAAAGCCAAATATTGAAATCTCTGGCCTTGATTTAGTGACGGTTTATTCAGTTATCTAATGGGGACCACGGGTGTTATTCGTAAAAAGATGATGTACAAGGCCTAAATTCAGTGTACACTGTTCTTTGAAATGAGTTTGTCTTGTGTGTTAAATAATGTTATTCTAAGTAAGAGATGCCTGTATTTAACATAATCATGCTTTCTACATGATCAAATATGTATTTGTTGGAATACTGGTAGAAATAACCTTCCCCTTCTCTAGTGTGAAGTAGAAAAAACTCCCAGTTTTTAGTGTATATAAATTAGGAAATTATGTTACATATTTACATTTTAAAAAATATTAAAATGACAATATATTACTTTGAAGTGATTGTATTACAGTTTCTTAAACTTATGACTGGCTATAAATGTAGCAACATACCCATGAGAAACCAGACCAAAATTGAATATATAATCATCACTGTGACCTTGAACTTATAGTCATTTGGAATAAAACAGAGTGTGCCTTAAAATGATAAAAGAATGCCCTGCAATTTTATAACTGTACATTTTATTATGGGTGGTCTTCTCAAATTGGCCCCAAATTCTCATCTTCAAGGTTGGTGAAATACAAGTTTAAAATAAAAGTTAACTGGTATTTCCTTAAGTATTTGCAGAACTATTGCTCTAGAGATCTCCCATAATTTTCAGAGTTCTCATTTTGAATTAAAATAGATTTACACTACATAGATGTAGAAAATTGTTTGGCTAAGTTTTCTGAAAAAATATTCTAGGAGGAGGTGGTGGCGTTGTTGTTCTGAACTTATTACACATGGGAAAACTAATCTTGAAATGTAATTTTTTGTCTTACTGATGAATAATCTATCAAAGACATGAATTCTTCTCCGACTTGTGCTCATTTCTTCTCAAATTATTGAGGCTTGTACTTGCATATATCAAATAGGGGTAATTTACACAATAATTTTTCAGTAATAAACTCAGATTTATGTAGTATATTTTAAAACATTGTTTCCCCTCATATTTCCTTCTCTTTTTTCTTCCTATTTATTTTTAAGGTATCAAGAGAAGATGGGCTTCAGCTTTTAAATAAATGTAGACTTGCATTTTTACTGTGCTTATTGAAAATAATGGATATAATTTATATTAAAGTCCAAATTATTTCATTAAAGGATAATCATGGTCTCTGATAAAAGATGCTCACATTTCTGTGTACTCACAGTTGTTGTATATTTTTCAGTTTCAATTTTGAACATAAACTCAACACATTACTTTCCCATTTTACTTCCACTACCTCCCCGCCAGACAAAAATACAGATTTCTCTAAAAATACATACAAAGATAATATTTTTCCTTAAAACATCATATTGACATGAAAGTAGTTTGAGCAAGGGTATGAAATGAAATAAAATAAAATAAATGGCTCTCGACCTGCATCAATTTTTATACTGTAGTTAAAAATATATAGAGGACAACCTATGGGTTATGCTGAGATAGACTCAGTAAGTAATCATTTATTTGCCAATTGATAATTTTTTTCTCATCCATCCAGAAAGTACAGTGCAGCAACAATACTTGACAAGTGCAAAGGAACCTGTCCTGTAGTATATACTAAAAAGTGATTGTACCTTGCCAATCGTTCCATTTAAACATGCATGATCTCCAGTACTTTGTGCAATGTATAGTATATTAAATACATTTATGTGTAATTTTATGTGTATTTTCATATGGTATAATATATTTATGTGGTTGTGATTCACAAAAAGTGCTACTTACTGTATTCTGTAGAGTGTGTTGTGAATGTTTTTACCTGTGTTTCAGCATTATGGTGTAGATTTAATAGTTGAATATTTGCCTTCAGTCTCCGCTCAGGTATTAATGTGTAGCAGTTTTTGGTGCTTTCTTTTTGATCTGTCATAATCTGGTGTTCTGAATGTTCAAAAATAAATGTGGTTGAATAAGCACATGTGGTACAAAGATTGCTTACCAAGTGACATACTTTCCACAATACCATCTTGGTAAAAACTCTTTAAAAAGGATTTATTTACATGCCTAGCATTTTAGAAATTAGAATGCCTAAGCCTTGGACATGACACATCACAGGTAAACATTGGAAGCAAGACAAGTAAATTACTGTGTTTTCCCACTTTGTATTTTGTAGTTTTCCGCATGCATTTGTATGGACATTTCATGGGTTCACATTCTGTTTTAAGGAACCGTAGACATTTTTCTCCCAGAGACCATGCTTTTTACTTTTCTTATGCTAACTCGATATATTCCTGATGTGAGAAAATATTTTAAATGGTTCATTTTCAAGGCATGATAAATCTGAGTACTGGCAGCCAGCCTGCAAATGTAACAAACTGCATGGCTTATGCACCTAGAAGGTCACAGTAAGTGAAGAGAATGTAGAGTAGGGGTCAGCCCATAAAAGGAAATAAAGTTTTGTTACTAGGAAATCGAAACAAGTGGGGAAGGGGTTGGGGTATAACCTTATAAGGAAGCTAATGAAACTTAGGCGACATCTGGGAAGATTGTAACCCCGTAGTACTTCACCAGTGAGGAACTGGGGGAAGGACTTGTGTGCTAGAAAATAAATTACCTGTTGTGACTGCCCTGGGTGACTGCCCACCAGGCACCCAATCTTGCAAGACCATTATTAAAAGTCTCACTTTGGCTGTTCTTTGTGCCCCTAAGTCCATTCTTTGGGTTAGGACTGGTGAGCATGTCCCTCACAACTTGGGGTCTTGTCCAAGATCTCTGCCTGTGTGGAGTGGGACTCCAGCCAAGAGGGGATATGCATCTCACCTGATTCAGGTGACCCACTCTGTCCAGGCATCCTGGCTACCTGCAGAAGCCATAGACAAATCCGAGACTGTTTTCCAGGAGGCAGCAGAGGTGACCCAGGGAGAAAAGATGGTACCACAGCAACCAGGCCACCTCATGCACTAGCCAAGGTAGGAAAATTACACTGTGAGTACTGCCTTGGTGGTTGGGCATTTTTGGAGGTCCTGGAGTGTGCAAGTAACCTCCAGTAAGGAGGGTTGAGTATACAGGGGTGTACAAGAAACCTTCAGTAAGTGAGGTTAAGTACACAGGAAAACAGACACAGAAATTGGCTAAAAATGGAGACAGGAATTCTAGTCTAGGGAACAAAGGAAAGGGAGTCAAAGAGACTCCCTCTGACATTCCCCCTGATAGTCATTTGGGGAGAATGTTGCAGGTTTGGAGAGACAACCCTCAAATCAGAGACAAGGAAAAGCAAAAGATTATAATAAAGTATTGTTTTATCTAGCCCAAAGATCCCATTGGTAAGTCTTCGGTCTTTTGGCCTAAGTTTGGCTCAGATGAGGATTGGTTGTGCCAAGCTTTAATTCTCTGTGTGAATGATAAAACCCATCCCCACAAGAAGAAATAGGTCGTGCCTTCTGCTAGATTAAGAAATTTTCCCCCATGTTGCCCCTCGAAGAAGAAAGAGAGCCTAGTAAAAAGCCATTGCCGAGGGAAAAGCTGTGGGAGCCGCTATCGTGCTTTCCCCTTCATATGCCTCACAAAATAGGGCACAGGAAGATCAAGGGGCAGCAGGAGGGTGAGAGGAAGAAAGACCTGGAGACCATGGGGGAGCCAAACCAACTGCTCTTTTAAATCCTCCTCCGAATTTAAGAAAATAATTAACAGTGTAAGAGGGATATTGAGAACTTACCTATCCCTTCCACACAGAAGGCATCTAGCATGTTCCCTCTTAGGGAAGTTCCCATGGGACTGGGAAGAATTGGCTTTGTAAATGCTCCTCTTACAAGTACTGAAGTTAGGAATCAAGAAGCAAATGAAACCACTCCTACAAGATCCCCTCCATTTAGCAGACCAGTTTTTGGAACCCAGCTTTTACATCTGGGCTGAAATGTCTATCATGAATATCCTGTTCACAGGAGAAGTGGGGAATGATTAGGAGCACTGTTCTTTGTGCCTCTAAGTTTATTCTTTGGGTTTGGACAAGTGAACATGTTTCTCACACTGAGTGCCCAGTTTCTCAACTTAGTAGGAATGAGAATGATTTAGACATTGTTTGTAAACAGATTTTAAGGTCACTGTAGAAATTTGATCTTTAGGGGAGAGACCTGGAATTCTTTTAACAAGTGCCCCAAAAGTAATTCTCAATCAAGTTTGGTGAACATTGCCTTAGTTAATAAAATTAACTTGCTAGGGCTCCTAGAAACAACTAGAAATGCTGCTCTGAGGATTACAAGGTGCCAAAAGAAACACTGAATAATTTGAGAGTTTTAGTACAGATTCCCATTTTACTATAGAAGATATGGGAGGAGTAAAATGGGGTATCATATTTTGAGGGATGTGTACCTTCTAAACTTTTAACCAGCATCACTAAATATCTGAACATTTATGAATCATACACCTGTACTAACATTGTGTATGGTTTTTGCTGTTGTTATTTTGAGATGGAGTCTCTTTTGCCCAGGCTGGAATAAAGTGGCGGGATTTCTGCTCACTGCAACCTTTGCCCCTCAGGTTCAAGTGATTCTCCTGCCTCAGCCTCCCAAGTAGCTGGGATTACAGGTGCCCGCCACTATGCCTGGCTATTATTTTGTATTTTTAGTAGAGACAGGGTTTCACCATGTTGGCCAGGCTGGTCTTGAACTCCTGACCTCAAGTGATCTACCGCCTTGGCTTCCCAAAGCGTTGTGTATGTTATTAAATACACCCAAAAAAGTACATTTTTAAGGATGAGAAATAACTAGAAACTTTAATATTTTATTTGGATACCTAGGGGATTACCTTGCATGAGACCACATCAATTTGGAATCCACTGAACATACAGCATGAAAACCTCATGGGTCTTCCTCACTAGTTTTTCTCTTTTTTCACTTCCTTCTGGAAAAGAGGATGAAGAAGAAGAAAGTGTAAAAAGATTGTGTGAAAAGAAATGTGTGTATACATGTGTATATATGTGTATGTATAGATGTACACATGTGTGTATGTATACATGTATGTGTACATATATTGCATACATGTATGTGTACATATATTGTATATATGTATGTGTACATCTATACATACACAATTATATACACACATACAAATATATGTTAATATATGTGTTAATTGCTGCATAACAAAAGACTACAATTTTAACTGCTTAAAACAACACCCATTTATTTGCTCACAATTCCGTGGGTCAGAATTCCAGGCATAGCCCTAGTGGGTTCTCTGCTCAGAGTCTCACACCTCCGAAATCAATGAATTTGACCAGGCTGCTGTCCCATCTGGAGCTCATTCAGTTTGTTGTCAGAATTCACTTTCTTGTGTTCCTAGGGCTGAGGTCCATGTTTTCTGGCTGTCAACCAGGGACTCGAGCTCCAGTGCCATGTCCTACCACATAGCCTTTTGACAACATGGCAGTTTACTCCTTCAAAACCAGCAAAAGAGTTGCCCATTTTGAATCCCTTTAACTTCTTCTGTTACTGACCTTTAGACCTAGATTTAGAGGGCTCAAGTGAATACCTTAGGTCCACTGACATAATTTCCCTTTGAATTAACTCAAAGTCACCCTTAATTATAGCTCCAAAATCATCTTTTGTCCTGTAAAGTTAACAATCATATTCACAAAATTTCATCCACAGTCAAGAGGAGGGGAGAAAGGTATGTACACCAGGGGTGAAAACCTTGGGGGCCATTTTAGAAGTCTGCATACTACATATAACATGGAACTAAGTCTTTTTTCATAATTGCTCTACTTAATATTCCATAGTTTTAACTCAAGGAGCTGATGAATTGAACATAAAATGTTTCAGTGAAAGAAAAGTCCCTGATTGAATTTTGAACAGCTCTTAAAAAGAGAAGTCTCCTACCCTTAGGTTGCTAAGTTGCTTTGCGTGTGTGTGTGAGAGAGGGAGAAAGAGAAACAGAGAGACAGAGACATAGATTCTGATTCATTTAAAAATGAATTTGCTCTGCTTATTTTTAGCCGTCAGAATTTGGATATAGCCTGAAATTAAGGAAGAGTAGACCAGCTTGCCTTATCAAGTGAGCTGAAGCATTTTGCTGTGCTTAATAGATGTAATTTCATATTGGGTATGAGTCAAAAGTAATGACCAACTCAAAGAAAATTATATAAGGTCAAATTGAGCTTTAAAAAAATGCTTCTAGTAATTTCTTTTGACTATGTTTGGAGAAAGAATTAAGTTAGATGGACTTTCTAATTGTGCCTAAATCACAGTATATCGTGTAAATGAAAGCTTCAGGTTTTGCTGAGCTATATGCTCATTTGAGTATTCATATTTGTAAATCATCTTTCGGTATGGAATAGTTCTGTGAGGTATGTTCATATTAACACATAACAACAAAAAAAGGACAATCACCATGCTTTTTACATTTATTATTTTGCATATCTCTGATTAAGAAAGAACTTTAGAAGGTTTGGAGAAAAAAAAACAGCTAGAATGATCTAGAGATTAGAGTATATTTGACTGAAGTATTAAAGATCTCTTCACTCTACCTACATAAGTTCCGTGAGAAGGTACTTGAAGAAGCAACTTTATGATTCAGTCTCTCTTCATTCCCTGGCTTGCAGGAAATACAGCATTGCACATGGTGGGCAGCATGGAGACTGCTGCCTGAAGAAGGTGGTGTACAGGATTGGGGTGGAGGGGAGAAGAGGGAATTTGTTTTCTGTAAAGGATTTTGACCTACTGGAGAAAAAAAGAATTTATGTTAAGAAAGAAGTAGATTACCCTTTTTAGAAAACGTTAACTAAAAGTTACCTTTTAGTTAAGAATGTGTAACATTTACTGTATTTTAAATTCTTTGTTTTAACTAGTTTTTTCTCTCAATGTGTCAGGGGTTTTTTGTTCTGAAGTGTTTTTTTTTTTTTTTTTTTAAGACAGAATATCGCTCTGTCAACCAGGCTGGGGTGCAGTGGCACGATCATGACTCACTGCAGCCTTTGCCTCCTGGGCTCAAGTGATCCTCCTATATCAGCCTCCTGAGTAGCTGGACTTTTAAAATTTTTTGTAGAGAAAGGAGCATTAAACAAGAACTCCTCATTCCCCCTCTCTCCTGAGTCCCTGGAGACTATCATTCTCATTTCTATTTCTGTACTATTAATGTAAAAACCTTTAGTTACATAAATAAATTATAAACCTATAAGAGGAAATAAAAAAGTCTGGAAAAACATCTCCAGACTTTTTTTTTTGCAAACTCTTATTGTTAAAAAAATTTCCCCATAAACATACTACTACAATACTAATATGTAAATAAAAAATTTAGAAAGCTGTGATGAAGATAATATATTTTTAAGTATTTCGCTAATTATGATAGTATCATGATCAACAGCTGATATCTCAAGACACACAATATATTTAGGGCAATAGTGGATGCCATTGATTTTTCAAATAATCTTGGTAATTTTTAATGGTTAGGGGTGACATTACCAGACCTGATTAAATTATAGTTTCCAATTCCTAATGAAGCTGGCAAAGGAGTAGACGTGTCAGTGCTTGTTATTTTCTTCTGTTGGTTTGTGCTTACATTACTGGTATTATATTCAACCTGTGGCTTCTTTGGAGGAGTGTTTTTAAGCTGTTTATTCATTTGTGGTAGTTACGTTAGTTAGAACTAAATAATATAATAAATATTTAATAATATAATACATGAATTGTATACTACATCACATTAGTCTTAAAGTGAACAAGCCCATGAACAAATTAGGGGTCCTGTCCTCCTGTATGCTGTAGAATTCTCACTGTTCTCTCAGGGTATCTCCCATGCACTATGAGCAGCCCATCTGTGATAGTCTGAATGTGTGATTGCATTAGTGTCAATCTATTTATAAATTGTTGGTAATTTCATTTGTTAGATTAAAAACATGAAAGTGAATTATGTTTTCCTCCTACATCCCGATATGTTGTCTTGCACACCACTTAGAATGTACACACTCTCCTTTGGGGAAACTTAGTTGAGGACACGTCTTGTAGTGTAACCCTTTGAGATTGTCTCCTCCTCCAACAGCTTTACTAAGATACTATTGACAAGCAAAAAATGTACAGATTTAAGCTGTACAACATGTTTTGATATATGTATACAATGTGAGGTGATTACCACAAGCATATCCGTCACTTCACACAGTTACCGTGTGTGTGTGTGTGTGTGTGTGTGTGTTGAGAATATTTAAGATCTACTTTCTTAGCAAATTTCAAATGTATAATATAGTATTATTGACTATAGTCATTCTAACATGTGAGGTGTTATCTCATTGTGGTTTTCATTTGCATTTTCCTGATTATTAGTAATGTTGATCGTTTTTTCATATACCTGTTGGCCATTGTTTTGTAATTTTTTGAGAAATATCTATTGAAGTCCTTTAGTCTTTTTTTTTTTTTTTTTTTTTTTTTGAGACACAGTCTTCCTCTGTCACCTAGGTTGGAGTGCAGTAGTGCAGAATTGCTTGAACCTCCTCCTCCTGGGTTCAAGTGATTCTCCTGCCTCATCCTCCCAAGTAGTTGGGACTACAGGCACATGCCACCATGCCCAGCTAATTTTTGTATTTTTAGTAGAGACGGGGTTTCACCATATTGGTCAGAGTGGTCTCGAATTTCTGACCTCAGGTGATCTGCCCGCCTCGGCCTCCCAAAGTGCTGGGATTACAGGCGTGAGCCACTACGCCTGGCCCCTTTACCGGTTTTTTACTCAGGTTATTTTCTTGCTATTGAGTTGCTTGGATTCCTTATATATTTTGGATATAACTCTGTATCAGATCTATGGTTTGCAAATATAGTCTTCTATTCCGTAGGTTGTCTCTTTACTTTGTTGATTGTTTCTTTTGCTGTTCAGAAGTGAGATTGCCTTTATATTTATGTATGGTGATAAAAAGTGAGGTTTTTAATATCTGTGTATACTTATATTATCCTGAAAGCAAAAATGAAGTTTCCAGAGCAGAACCTGGCTATTATTACTTAATGACAGCAAAGGGAACGGAGAGTGAGTGTTATGAATCTCCATTGTGTTTTCTCTTTACCTTGTTGCCGGACCTTACAGTTTTAAATTTTAAAATGTTTGTTGTTCCAGTGAGACTGTATGGTACAGTAAGGTATTTAAGTACCAATACAACTAACTGAAAACCTTAATCAGAAATATATGCTGTAATTCAACTTCGAAGAAAAAGAAGTCAGAAGAAAACTAAAAAAGAGGTAAGCAGTTTTTTGTTTTTGTTTTTCATAAAATCTTCCAGACTATATTTTGGGGTTTGTACACTTCCTTTTCATGTATACTTTGTCCATTCAGCAAACTGATGGAGTACCTGTCACACCAAAATCTGTGCCAGGTACATTCACATTCAGCTTCTCATTTAATGCTCCAAAAAGAGAGAAAGAAAGAAAAAACCCTTATGGGATGGATGATTATCCCCATACTACAAGAAAGGATGTAGGCTCAGAGAAATTAAGCAATTTGCCTGTAGTAGAATTCAAGCCAGATTGCCTAAGAAATAGTGTTCTTGCAATGAAGACCTGCAATATGTAATTATATTCATTCACTTTGTACTCTCTGTCAAAGTCTTTTCTGACCATACTAGTTATTACTCTTACCTTGAAAAAAAAAATTGTTTCTAATGATGTCTCTGCAACCTTTTTTGTTACCCTTTCTACACTTTAGAGATTTCATCCATCTCTATGACTTCAATGTTATATTCTTGGTGGATAAGTCACCAAGTCAGATCTGCTTCCTCAATTCTATATCTAAGTATCTCTGAGTCAATGGCAATACATTTAGCCTCTCTGAGGCTGTATCTTCATGGATAAATTGTAGCTAGTAATATCCATCTTACAAAATTTAGATGAGGATTAAATGAGATAAGGTTCTCAAGAATGATATGTGCTTTCTTTCTTTTTTTTTTAAGATGGGGTTTCACTATGATGGCAGGCTGGTCTTGAACTCCTGACCTCAGGTGACCCACCCACCTCGGCCTCCCAAAGTGCTAGGATTACAGGCATGAGCCACCGCGCCCAGCCCAAGAGGAACTTTCTTTTTTTTTTTTTTTTTTCTAAGACGAGGTTTCACCATGTTGGTCAGGCTGGTCTTGAACTCTCGACCTCAGGTGATCCGCCCACCTTGGCCTCCAAAGTGCTTGGATTACAGGCGTGAGCCACCATGCCCGGAGGAATGATATATATTGGGTTGTGAAAATTAGCAATGGTAAGTGACAAAGCAGAGGCTCTGACACATAGTATGTATTCAATAAATACCATGCTTATAATCCTACATCAGAAGGGCAAGCCATCCTTAAAGTTTGACAGCTAGAAATCTAAGTAATTCACTAAAAGGAACAAAGGGAGAGGAGAGGAGTCCCAAGGTGGTCTTCATTGATGACTAATGGGAGAGACCTCCCATGAAGTATGGGCCTTTAGGCTCCTGAACAGCTTCAGGGAAAGATGCAACAAATAGGGCCAGAAGTTTCCATATCCCTGGAGGTGAGGCGAGCCAGCGGGGTGTGGGAACTGCTTTGCTTCTGAAAGGAGGGGAGAAAGTTGTACTAAGAATAATTATTCTAGATGGGTCTGTCCTTTAACTCCTTTAAGCAGGCCCATGTTGTGATTTGGGGACGATCGTATTGACTATGGGTTATTTCTTATTGATTGGGCTTCCCCATCTGAGTTATCTCAGGACTTGGACAAAACACCTCTGCCCCACCCCCTCAAATCCAGAATAATTAAAATAGAAAAGTGTGTGTTGTCATGAACACGCCACAGTTTCCCCAATCTCTGTTGGTTTGTGTGCAAGAGATAGATCAAATATTAATTTACACTTTACTGGTCTATTGATTATTCAAGTAAAATCAGCAAATACTGGCCACTTACAATTCTCTCTCCCCTCCTTATTAAAATATGACATTATGTAAATCTCTAGTGAATGATACAAAATAGAAATGTAACAAGGCTGAAATAAGATTATAAGAATCTAAGTTCAAATGTTACCTACAGAATTTTTAATTCCATAAACATTTGTGATATAACTACACTGTGCCAGGCATTATACCAAGCTCTGAAGACAAGAGCAAGCTCTGAAGAATCAATGATAAAAAAAAGACATAGTGCCTCCTTCACAGGGCTCACCTTGTGAACCATGAGCCAAGTAGAAATGAATGCAGTCACCCCGATTGTCTTAGTTTGGGCTGTTGTAACAAAGTACCATAGACTGGGTGGCTTATAAACAACAGACATTTATTTCTCACAGTTCTGGAGACTGGAAGTCTATGATCAGGGTGCCAGCACAGATTGGGTTCTGGTGAAGCCATCTTCTGGATTGCAGACTGTCATCTTCTCCCTGTGTCCTTACATGGCAGAAAAAGAGCAAGAGAGTTCTTTGAGATCTCTTTTAGAAGGGCGCTAATCCCATTCATCAGGGCTCTATGTTCATGAACCAATCACCTCCCAGAGGCTCCACCTCTGAGTAGATCACATAGAGGGTTAGGTTTTCAAGATAGGAATTTGGGGGGTGGGGGAACACAATCATTCGATCAATTGCATTAATTTCACCTGGCAAGAACTGTTGAAATGATGCAGTGGTTTCCTTTTCTCAAAAGAAGTGATATTTGATCAGAGCTTTGAAGAACAGAGAGAAGTTATGAGGGCATACGAGGGTTGGAGACGGTATTCCAAACAGAAGCAACAGCAATTTCAAAGGCACTCAGGCATAAATGCAATGGTGGTCACTGGAGGTCAAGTGGCTGGAATGGTGGGACTGGGTCATATTGAGAGCCTTTACATCACAGTCAGGAGTTTAGACTGTATTTTTATTTATGTATTTATTTATTGAGACAGAGTCTTTCTCTGTCGCCCAGGGTGGAGTGCAGTGGCACAATCTCTGCTTACTGCAACCTCCTGCCTCCTGGGTTCAAGTAATTCTTCTGCCTCAGCCTCCTGAGTAGCTGGGACTACAGGTGTGCACCACCACGCCTGGCTAATTTTTGTATTGTTAGTAAAGACAGGGTTTCACCATATTGGCCAGGCTGGTCTGGAACTCCTGACCTCATGATCCGCCCGCCTCGGCCTCCCACAGTGCTGGGATTACAGGCATGAGCCACTAAGTCTGACCCTAGACTTTATTTCATGGGCATCCAGATACCATGAGAAGGGGATGTCATGCGTGTGAGCTTTACCTCAGCAGTGAGACCTTGTTTGTCCGCCCCCAGGCTCTCTGCTACAAAAACAGCCTCCCTGCCAAAGACCTGTTTGCAAAACTGTAAGAAATGATTCCGTCTTCTATATTTTAGGAAAAATATTTTATTCCTCAAATGACTTTGGAGATATCAGTAGGGCCTGAGATGAGAGAAGGGGTTGGGAACGTGGTTCTCAGTTAGTTTATATCTCAGTTGGTGTGAATCTGGATGTCTAGTTTTTCACTGTGTTTCTCCCAGCTGGCTTCCACTCAAGCATGATTTTTACCTTCTGTTGACTCTACCCTTCCATCTTAGCTGTATGAACTTGAACTTAGGGCATGATTTAAAGGGGTGCACTGGCTGACTCTCTCTTACTAGCCCAGATCGCAGCATTTGTGTTTTGGAAAGGCTGGTGGCTGTGAGGAAGACAGACCAGGGGTGGGAGACAGGGAGGCTGCTGCTGAAGTCTCGGAAGCTGATCATGAACACCTGATGGAAGCAGCGGCTGTAAGGCCAGGCTGGACTTGAGAGCCAGTGCTCTCCAGGAAGCGTGGCCCCCCCGCTCAGCCTGGGGCCTCCTTCCTCTATGGTCTCAGGCTTCTAGAATTGGCTCACACTCTGCCCCTATGAGATAAAAATGGCTGTAACATATTTTAAACAGAGGAAGATCTTTTATCCTTTTAAAATATACACCTCTAACATTTTCTTCCAACTTTTATTTTAGATTCACGGGGTACCTATGCTGGTTTGTTACCTGGGTATATTGCATGATGCAGGGGTTTGGAATATGAACGATCCCATCATCCAGGTCCTGAGCATAGTATCCAACAGTTAGTTGTTCAACCCTGGCCCCCCTCCTTCTCTCCTTCCCTCTAATAGTCCCTAGTTTCTATTATTGCCATCTTAACATTTTTTAAAAAACAAAACCGATGATAGCAAAGAATAAAACAGATTTATCCATAGTGAATAACTACAGAATTCTGAGGGTCAACTTTATACTTACACTTAGTCTAGATGCTGCCAAAAGGGACAAATGGTTCACTCTACTGTGGAGGTTTTTGAAAATGTCATGTGTGTTTTTAACCAACATTGTTTGACTCTAAGCCCCTATACCAATGTGGGAGGAAGGAAATTCAGTGGTTTCTGGGCCTTCCCTCACCTCCCCTGGGTCTCATAGAATCTGGAAGATTTTTGTGCCCCTAGAATATGAGGGGTGAGCCCCTGCTCTCCTGTCTATCATAGGCACTATGGCTCCCTTGACCCATAGCTCTTTGCCTCTATTCTATGTATCACAAGAGATTTATCTCTCTGCTTCCTTTTCTTTATTCCACCTTCAAACTGAAATCTGTTTGCTGCCACACAAAAAAAGCAGTTATTGCTATGAGCAGAAAGCTGCCCAGCCTGCTCTATTAATCATATGAACAAGCTTTCCCATATTTTTGAAGTCCTCACGATCACTGAAGAAGCACTCTATTAATAATAATTTTCCTATTCACTTAGGCCAGGGGGAAGAAACAGAAGATTAAATTTTATATCTCTGTTCATGATACAGCTAAGGAGCTGTATCAGCTCTGTTTTTTTTTTTTTTTAACCTTAATAGAGACAAGAAGGGTTTGAAAAGGTTACATAGTCCAATAGATGGTTTAAAAATTCCTCCCCACCTTCTTTATTATCCTTTTCCCACATTTAGCCTATGTTTGCATTTATATTATACTTCAACTTTTAATTCAATCAACATGTATTTGTTGGATTTCTTTTATGTGTGTGTGGTCCTGTGCTGAGTACTCTATTTACCTCTCAAATTCCACTGAGAAATGCCAGCAAAGAAGTTCATTAAGATGCCCGTCAGTGCAGAAGCACCTTTTTGCCTGCTACCACACCCTTTTGTCCCAACTACTACTTTTACAAATGCTCTACTTAATGAAGAGGCCAAAGGGGATAATTTGGGCCATAAAGTAATGATTTGAGAACGTGAAATATTATGGGTTTTTTTTCCTCTCTCTTGATTGAACCTATCAACCAAATAATTAGTGCTGTGTTGATGCATTTTGAAGTAAATGTCATAATCAACCTTATCAATAGTACCTTCTCCTCTTTAAAAAAGAAATTTAAAATTAAGAAACTGGCCAGGCATGGTGGCTCATGCCTGAAATCTCAGGAGTTTGGGAGGCTCAAGCAGGAGGATTACTTTGAGGCCAGGAGTCTGAGACAAGCCTGGGCAACATAGTTAGATGTGGTTCTAAAAAAAATTAAAAAAAAAAAAAAAAAAAAAGCCAGCCATGGTGGTGTGTGCCTATAGTCATTGGTACTCAGGAGGCTGGGGTGGAAGGATCACTTGAGCCTAGGAGGTGGAGGCGTCAGCGAGCTGTGATTGTACCACTGCACTCCAGCCTAGGTGACAGAGTGCAACCCTGTCTCTTAAAAAAAGAAGCAAAGGGGCCGGGTGCAGTGGTTCACATCTGTAATCCCAGCACTTTAGGAGGCCAAGGCGGGTGGATCATGAGGTCCAGAGATCAAGACCATCCTGGCCAACATGGTGAAACCCTGTCTCTACTAAAAATACAAAAATTAGCCAGGCGTTTGGCACACGCCTGTAGTCCCAGCTACTCAGGAGGCTGAGGCAGAAGAATCGCTTGAACCCGGGAGGCGAAGATTGCAGTGAGCTGAGACTGCCACTGTGCTCCAGCCTGTCGACACAGCAAGACTCAGTCTGGGAAAAAAAAAAAGAAACAAAGGAATTAATTTTTTTAACTTAAACATACAATTCTATGTTCTATTAATCATCAGGGAAACTCCAGTGTTAATGAACAAGACTATAGTATGTATGTTACCTTTGGCCCTTTGGTTCCTTTGAGAAACTATAAATATTTCATAAAAATTTAAGAAGCTCTTAAAAGAGAGAACAAATGAGCTGTGTTTTTATACAAATGGAACTATAAATTATTCATAGATAAATGGCTATGAAAATCTGTTCTAATATATTCAGCCAGTATTTCCTATTTTAAAAGTGCTGCATATTGGGCTCAACGCTCAGCACTGGGAATGTGAGGGTGAGCATTGTCTAAGGAGTTGTAACTTTTTGCTATAATCTCAGTAAAAATTTAATATTTCAATATTATTAGATGCTTAAAGTCCTGGGGTTTTAAAGAGAGTGATGTAATGAAATTCCAGGGTGTTCATTTACTCACCTAACCATTGACATTTAAACAGTCTCTCTTACATTTTAACAACTATAACACCTTTCCTTGACTCCACTTCCCATTCTAGTAAGTGCCTTCTTTCTTTTCACATCTGTGTTTCCAAGAGCTTGCTATACTCACTCTTTTCCTCTCCATCCACTCCCTTCTAATCTTTCTACCAGAACAGCTCGAATGCTCCATAGCCCTCATTCTATCCAATGTGTCCCTTCTTGAAACACTTTATTCTCTTGCTTCCATACTTTGCTAGTTTTCCCTGACCTCCAGGGTCTCTTTTGTAGATTCCTGCATGTGGCTGTTACATGTTAAAATTTCTCAAAGCTCAAGTTTGTGGCCCCCTTTTTTTTCTCATATTCTAACCTTTACTGAAGTAATCTCATTCAATTCTATGCCAACAACTCCCAAATTTATATTTCCTTCCCAGATTTCTCCTTTGAGCTCCAGATCAGTGTATCCAATTGCATACTCTCCATCCCCATGAGGAAATCTCCAAGGCTCCTCTAACTCAACACATTCCAAACGAAATCAGGATCTTCACTCCTCCATGCCTAGGTTTGATATCTCGGTGAATGGCACTGTAACCCACTCACCTGCATAACCCACAGACCCAGCAATTGGTTTTGAAATTCACATTGCTTTAGCCTCCCACCCCATAGTATCCAGTACATTAACAATCCCTTATAAATCTCTCTCAGATCTACCCACAACTCTGCATCTGTGTGAACCCTGCCCTAATCCAAGTTAACATCTTTTCCTGCCTGGACTACTGTGTAGCCAGCTAACTGGCTTTGCGCAGGCCTCTTTTCTAGCTCAGTCTGTCTTCCCCATTGCAACCAGAATAATCTTTTAAAAATGCAAGTATGATCAAGCTGCTTAGATGCCTAAAACCCTTTAATCAGCATTACTTGTAGCTGAAAGATCATAATCTGACTACCTCTCCAGCGCCATCTTGCATCAGGCTCCCCACTTGCTCCCTCTACACCTGGCATAATTTCAGTTCCTTTAATGTGCCCCATTCCTAGTGCAGCTGTTCACCTTGTTTGACACGCTTCTCCCTCTGTCCCCCTCAGGTTACCAGTTGACCAGATGTAAGGTCATTTCCTCGCAGAAACCTTCCCTGGCCCCTCAGACTGAATCAAAGTTCCCTTTTCTTTTCTTTGAGATGAAGTCTGCTCTTGTCCCCCAGGCTGGAGTGCAGTGGTGCGATCTCGGCTCACTTCAGCCTCCGCCTCCTGAGTTCAAGCAATTCTCCTGCCTCAGCCTCCCAAGTAGCTGGGATATCAGGCACCTGCCACCACGCCTGGCTAATTTTTGTATTTTTAGTAGAGACAGGTTTTCACCATGTTGGCCAGGCTGGTCTCAAACTCCTGATCTCAGGTGATCCACCCGCCTTGGCCTCCCAAAGTGCTGGGATTACGGGCATGAGCCACCACAGCTGGCCCACATTCTCCTTTTCTATACTTTCATAGCACTTGCTATTTCATAGAAATGATTGTTCACTTATACTTACACATTTGGTTGTATAATGATTTGATTAATGTTTATCTTGCTCACTACTCTATTTAATAAGGGCAAGGACTGTATTTGCTATTTTTACCATTTAATCCTCAAAGCCTAGTACAGTGCCTGGCACATAGTAGGCACTTCCTAAAAATCTGCTGACTGAATAAACAGAGGAAATGAATGAATGAAGGTCACAGGTCATAGTAACTTGCCAAAGGTGAAGATGGCAAGCCTGAGACTGTAGCCAGGTTTGCTAATTTCCAGTCCAGATCACCAGACTTCTCAACAAATATCTTGTTCTAAATTTTGTTCTAAATAATTGGAACCAAAGCAATGCCACAACTCAAGTCCAATTTCTCAGCCTACCATTTTCTACAGATGGCATCTATTCAGCAAGAGAATGTTGTAGGTATAGTAATTTTTCTTTTTTTCCATGAAACGTGCTATCTTCTTGCTCTATTTTAAGAGATACTGTGATAAACAATGCCACTATTTAAAATTTCTAAAGCTTCTTGAGATTCTCAGGAAAAGTACAAGGTATAGGTCAAAAAGAGTAATTTTGTCTCTCACAGTAGAATTTTCTGTTAAAAAAATGCTGTTAACTCAAAAAAATGATACCTCCAAAAGAACATTCTAACAGGTGGGATAGTCATCATAATATTTCCAGCTACTATGTATATCCCTTCCCTTAAAAGGAAAAAAGGAGAAAATCGCTTTTCTATGTGTAAGTGCATTACATGTTTTATAAAATCCACATAAAATGTTCAGTGGTTCAAGGAGTGGTTGCCGCATTTCTAAGGCAAATAGGCTTGTCCCTGAAGAAGCTTGAAGATCTGACTCTCAAAGGTCTTTGTGCTTTGGATGAAAAAGGAATCATTATTTTTGAACTCCCCATGCTCACATCAGTGACTTCCACCTGCAGCCAATCCATTGGTTATAAGCACCCATGAATTGCCTTGCTGATTATAGGCAGGATAACCTAGGAGGGCCAGCCAAAACCGAACTCCTGGTAAGCTTTATTAGCCTTTTCTATGATGTGTCTTGGTTTCCATTTCACACATTGGAGTGGAAGACAATCTCTACTCACACTGGTGTGGTATGTGTCTGTCTGTCTCAGATGTGTGTGTAAGGTGTGTTTCTCAGCTCACAGTATGTGAAGTAATTTTGTTTTGTTTTTTAAGACTGCTATCTTAAGGCTTACAAGTAATTAAGGTTTTGGTTTTTGTTATTATTTTAAGAATTGCACTTTCTTTGGAGACAACAAAGTACTTTTTTTTTCAAAGATGAAAAAGGCATACTCAGACTTTCTATGTTATGTTCATAATTGTTTTGCATATCACTATACAACATTCTCATCATCATGGGCTACTTTAAGCTAATCAGTTGGATTTGGTTATCCTCATTTAGAAGTCAAATTGGAAAAAAGATGGCTGTAAAACTTAGATAAATCAGTATGCTATTTCTCCTTCCTTGTCTGCCTTTATAGATGTTTCCTCTTTCTTTCTCTTTTCCCTGACTATCTCTCAGTGACCATTGACAGCTCTCCGGTCCCCTCTTTCACTCAGCTTCACTTCGCCATGACCACAGCACCTCTCCTGCTACTATGTGTTGCCCCGCTGCTACTTGGGCATGTGCATGGAGCCACGCTAAGAAATGAAGACAAATGGAAGCCACTCAATAACCCCAGAAACAGAGATTTGGTAAGAATACACCTGGGGCCTGGGTTTCAGGATAGAACTAATGCCTCTTTGAATTTATGCACACAGCATTCTGTTTTCCAGAGCATAGTGGAAAGGGGGCTACCAAGTGTTGAGAAGATTCTCCAACAGGATTGGACCTGAATTTTACTACCCTAGTGGTTGGCAACCTATTATTTCTCTGGCCAATTTACATTTGTTTCTGTAAAGAGAAACAAATTTATATTTGGAAACAATCTTATACACACATAGTGCATTTCATTTGTAACTGATCTTATATATACATTGATTTTGTAGCCTTGACTTCTAATACATATACAAAATCAAGAGTGTAACAGGGAATTGCCTTTGCACAGCTTAGATTGAACTGATGATAAAACAAGTTACCATATAAATAGCAATTGCCATGCTCAATTGCAAAAATTGAAAGTTGACCCTGCATGGGTATCAATTTACTAGGCATATCTTTAACATACAGTTATCTAGAAAATAGAATTCAAAAGATCACTAAACGTTCTCTTGAAAACAATATGCCAAATACAATAAACATGTTGACATGACTATTTCAAAATGTTTTTTTTTTTCTAAAGTGAATGATGTGAAATATAACAACATAGGATTAAAATAAACTGAGATAAGAGACCAGCAGGATTTGTTTTCTGGTCACAACTGCTGACCAAAACAGGATCTGGTCCAGAGAGGATAAAGTGAAAAAACTGGATGAAACCAGCAGATAGCGACAAAAGTGATCCCTATCTGCTCTCATTGCTCTAGATATGATTCACCCACCAGTGCCATGACAGTTTACAAATGTCATGGCAACGATCTGGAAGGTACCACTCCTTTCCGTGGCAATGACCTAGAAGTTACCACCTCTTTCCTAGAAAGTTCTAAACCCCCTTCTATTTGTATTAACCATCCCTTAATTTGCATATATTTGAAAGTGGATATAAACACAGTTTACATGGGCTAAGAGCCCATATGTTGTCAACTCTGGGTGTACTACTTATGAGTTAGCCTTGTTCTGGCAGGAGCAGTACCTTTCAATAAAAGATTGTTACCACAACCAGCCTGCCCTTCAATTCTTTTCTGGGCAAAGCCAAGAACCCTCCTGGGCTAAGCTCCAGTTTTGGGCTTTGCCTGTCCTGCATCAAAGCAAGTAGCACTTTGCACATCTTCTGTGTTCATTTCCTGATGGAAATCTGAAAAACTTTGAAAAGAAACTTGCAGAAAGTAGCGACAGAGATCTCATCTTAAGGAAGAGGAGATACTGAGTTGCTCATTATGGAGTTCAGTTTCATCTCTGACCTTAGTACTCAGAGATAGTTCACAATGAATCTTTGAACTGTGGTGCTCTTCCATATTCTTCCTTCATTTTTCACTAAGAATGGTAAATTATCTTGGTTAGGGTTGAAATGTCAGAAGGCACAGAGGAGGAGAGGAGAAGTAGCTGAAGCTTGTACTTGTATTTCTGGATTTTGATTTCCAACCTCTTGCCTCCTAGATTAGCCTTAAAGTCAATTCAGGAGAAAAACAGAGGAAAAAAAATTCACTTTTATTTTAGGTGTTTCATTTATATCTGTCAATGAACATTTTCTTTCTCTCTTTAGTTTTTCAGAAGCCTCCAGGCATATTTTAAGGGCAGAGATCTTGACCTTGGAATGTTTCCAAATCCTTTCCCCATCAAGAGAACCCTAGACCTCTCTCTTTCTGATCAGAACTTCTTGCTTCTGCATTTGCAGATTATGAAGAGCAGAAAAACTCCTTTCACGGTTATCTCAAAGGCTGAAAGTTTGTTCTGAGCCCAGGTAAAACTTGGCCCTTTATTCACAGGCTCTCTCCAAACATACAATTCAGCCATAAAGTAGATATTTTGAAAGTATTTATCTGAAAAATGATTTTATTTCTTCACAGAAATAAGTGCTCAGTTCTGCTTATACTCATCACTGCTACGTATTTGGATTTGGTTCAGGTATTTCACAGTCTTGTTTTAAAAAGAAATGACAGTTTTGATTTTTTAAGCATAGTTATCCAGGGAGAGACATATTAAAATGATAGAATGATCCCTTTTAATAGGATTATTAAATTAGTAATATGGCCACATTCTTACCTATATCTTTTTCCAGACAAGGTGATATAGCTGTGTGGAAAATCTACATAAAGGAATATGTCAAATTGAGTTGTTGGATTAAATGGGAATTAAAAGTTAAAAGAATGGTTCTTTGGGGGATTAAGTAGTATGCATATATTCGAGCTTGAACTCCTCACCTATAGGAAGAAAAGGTTGACTAGTAGTAAGAATGGCATTTTTCTGATAGAAAAAGGATTTGAATTTCATTGCTCTTATTACTTTAGTATTCCTGTCAAACCAATACCTACCATTTACAAAGAACAAGTATGGTGCATTCTAAGCAAATATATTATGATTTCAATCTGTTAGCTTTTTGTTTAGCTGAATAATAAAGGGAATGGAATCATAATTAAAATCTTTTCCCATTCTCCCACAAATGTAATTTTGAAATTCTGAGGAAGCACACCTTTCTTGTGCTTTATGATGTTTGTGAAAGGGTCTGCATTATTAGTTCTTTTAAATGTGATGATTAAAAAATAATGATTGCTATTCTAAAAAGAACATATAACTTACCATGTGGAATATGCCCTTAGATAGTGTTCTAAAATGAGAAAATAAAATAGAAGAAAGAGTAAGATGTTAACGAAGTTTTCTCTTGACTATTTTTTACACTTAGGCCTTAGGGTATCAGAGAATAGTTATTAATACCATGCTACCTCCTTTAGTAAAAGGCAGATAAATTGCTTGTAAGTCTCAGTTTCTTCATCTGTAAATTACAGATACTAGTTTCTACCTTACAGAAAGTATCATAGAAAATATCAAATAAGTACTTTCATGTGAGCATGGAATGAGGTAATATTTAAGGGCAGGAAACTGATAAAGCACCTGATTGGTGGTATCATAAAATAACAGGAATTATTTAACTTTATGAAAAAAACAAAGTTTCTGATTTGGAGTATATTTCATAATTATGAACTCTATGTTTCTTATATCTCTGGTGAGAAAATGAAGACAAAAAGAGCTTTCATTAAAACATGTTGATTTTGGGGTCTTTGGGTTGATTGTGGAGTCTTCATTTTCTATGTAATTATAACACTGTCTTGTTCTTTCAGGTGTCTGGCTATTTTAAAACTACAGATGAAGCTTCTCATTAGAAAAATTCAACCACTATCATAGCTAAACTTTTCTGGAGTTTTTTCCCCTTCATTTTTATATTTCAGTTTGTAATGATTTTATTCCACATTTCCAGATTTACATATAAATAGCTGAAACTATGATTTCTATGCATATTTATGGAGTGTTTTTCCTGTATAACCATAAATATTGATGTAGAACGCTGCATGTATTTGTAGGAGTTACAAAAACATCACAAACTGAAAGGGATTATAATCTTCTAAATTAGATGTTTCTTTAAGCTTGTTTTTAAAACTTGTCTTTTACATTTATTATATTTTATCAACCAATATATTTTTTGAAAGGGACACATTCACTTTTACTATAGTAAAATTCATTATACGTGATGGGGGTTGGTTTTAAAATTTGTCTTCCTTCTCTAAAAAGAAGCTGCATCCCCACATTCAGCATACACTACTAAAACACCTCACAGTTTTGGTTTCATAAGAAATGAGAGCAAGTGATAAACAGTCACAATTAAGTTAAAATGGACGCAAACAACAACAACAAACATGAGATTCTAGAAGTTGTCAACGCCTCCGAAGATGCTTTTGCCAAAATATTCAGAGGTGGACACTGTGCCACATCAAATATTCTAGCAATGCCCCAGCCCTTGCTCCCATACACAACCTCCTCAGGAAGGAAAAGTAGAAATAGGTGATTTCCTCTCTTTCCAACCAGCCCCTGCCCTCCTTACTCTAGCTCATGCTGAGTTATTCTGATTCCCATATTCTCATTTGGAACAGCTACTTTTCCTGTATCTTTATAGATAGCCGCATCAATAATGTTGTGCTAAAATGCAACATTGTCTTGACATTAGTCTGTGCATTTTAAAATAGTTTACTGTGACTTTTTTGGTGGATTATTGCTATTGTATATGAAAAATGAAATATTTGTGCAAGAACAGATTTTGTGTCTGGTTTCAGATGTTCTATTGTAATTAGTTGTGTATGTGCCTGTTTCTCCTGAAGAGTGGTGAGGTCTTTGTGAGCAGAGACCACATCTAATTCACGTTTATTTCCCCAGCACCTAGTACAATGCCTAGTGTGGAGCAAGTGTTCAGTAGATACTTGTTGAATTGAAATAAACATGTGCTATTCAGCCAGTCTTCACACAGTAATGGAAGCTGCTTTTAGTTTATGTCAAAACTTTTTTCTTGTCATTTAAAAAATATAAGTAATTCTTGATGAACGATTCCTCATAAAAGTATAGTTTATTCATATAAATGGTAGAGTGGTAGGGAGTTTTTCACCACTGTCAAATTCCAAGTACTAGTGGCTGGTTTTCCCTTTCTCACTACTATCCCTGTTCTGGGTGTTAAGACCTCCACAAAGGGAATGCTTATCAGTTTCAGGGCTTTGAAAAGGAAGGACATTCATATGGGACATTTAGCTATGAGCTTGCAAAGTTTCAGGGCAGTGACATTCATCGTTCAGCTGGAAAATTTTTATGGATGGAAGTCCATACCTCACACTGACTAGAGTTTCTTAATAGTAGTGCTATTGGCAGTAGGGGGAAGCCAAATTATCACTGTGCGTGATCATTTAGCACACCTGGTCCCCAGATAGTCTATGTTAGTAGTTCCCTCAGATCTGCCCTATCATTTTGACAATCAAAACCTCCTGGGGGCTGGGTGTGGTGGCTCACACCTGTAATCTCAGTACTTTGGGAGGGAGAGGTGGGCAGATCACCTGAGGTCAGGATTTTGAGACAAGCCTGGCCAATAAGGTGAAACCCTGTCTCTACTAAAAATACAAAAGTTAGTCAGGCGTGGTGGCTCCTGCCTTTAGTCCCAGCTACTTAGGAGGTTCAGGCAGGAGAATCACTTGTACTGGGAATGCTGAGGTTGTAGTGAGCTGAGATCATGATGTCACTGCACTCCAGCCTGGGTGACACAGTAAGACTCTGTCTCAAACAAACAAAACCCTCCCTACACACATTTCTAAAATTGCTTTCGCTCTTGGCTGAGAACTACTGCTAGAACATAGATGAACTTTAGTGTTTGCTCCAATGCAAATAAATGTTCTGCAGGTGTTTTAGACTCTGGAGGAGTCTCTGGTACTTCTCTAGGTAGGTCCTTGGCAATCACTCAACACTGAGAGGAGCCTCTGCTCTTCTTCAATGAGTACCCCATTCCCCAGTACTTGGCCTATTGTTCCCTGTCCCAGATCTAGGGTGGCCAAGAACTTCTAAGAGTGTGAGCTTTTATCCTACTTGCAAGCTACACACTAGCTTTCTACATTTTTATCAAACTTGGCAGATACATGAGACACCTATGTCTGAGACCACTGACTTTGTTACTGATAGCATGGCAGGTAGCGACATGAGTTTTACACTCACATCAGTTTTCCTTACTCCTCCAAGTATCTATCAAAGGGGCCACGTGAATGTGGATCCAGGGGTATGCTGGGCACAAGTGGGTTTGTGCCAAAGCTGAGGAACTCCAAACTTAGGAAATCCCCACTCTTCTAATGGGACGCTAGCGAACATGCCCAAACTTTGCCCAGAGGGAAACGTTTCTTATACTGTTCAGAAAAAAGATTTGCTCCCTGCCCCAGAAGGAGACAATAGCTCTACCTTTCAAGGCTGTTTGATTTGAAAACAGCCTTGAAAAGCTAGCCTAGAATAAAGCTAGCACAAGCTTTTGGAGAACAACGAAAGAGCCATGGAAAAATAGTCTCCCACATAGGGTCACACCCCATCCCACACAGCTCTTTTCCCTGGCAAGAAGAAAGAATGTATGATTGTAATTATATGGTCATGGTAAAAATTCGATGTTCTGCTTCCTTCAGACTTTCCATTTTGATTCTCAAAACAAGGCTGAATGTATTTTTATTATTGCCATAACCATTCCACTTCATCTCAAGGTAATGTGGATACCTCTGACTCATCGGGGACAAATCTCTTCCAAGTAAGTGGGGGAAAGAAAAACAGAAAGATTGAAATTTCAAGATATTTTGCAACAGTCTGACCTCTAAAATAACTTTCATATCCTTAAAGTGTTTCATAGCAAAAAAAAAAAAAACAAAAAAACCCACAAAAAAACAACCAAAAAAAGACCCTCCTACCCCTCGTTCACTGCTTCCTGTTCTTCATAATATGAATCTATATCTCCAGAATTGTTACTTCCATATTCCAGACAGCCAACAATAAGACAACATAGTCTAAGCCATTTGGGTCTTAGGAGAGTATTCTCCTTACAGTAACCATCCCTCCTCACTTGATTTATCTTCTTTTCCTCTAGGAGAGTTAGGACTGGAGATTCCTAAATTCCTCTTAGACACAGTTCCTCAACTGTCTGGGAAAACTTAGGGGAGATTTTCCCTATAAGTGGTTTAAGTAGATTACCTTAACACACTCCATCCTGCTCACCTTCCATGTTTTATACCCAGGTAGGACTCTGAGGATCCTTCCTCATGAGAAAGGGAATGACTTCTAGCTGTGAGATATTTTCTTCTCACTTGGCAGTCCCACTCTTGCAGGTCCTGACCCCTCATTCTCCCATCCTTCTGCTGTTTATCATCACTTAGATGGTCATAAAGATGGCTAGGTGATACTCTCCCTGTAACTTGTCATTAACCTTTGCCTCATATTGAGCTACATTCCCCTACTTCAGCTCCCTTGCCCACGGTTCCACAGGCACTTTCAATTCCATCCTATTTAATTCACAAATGTGTTTTCAGCACTAATCATTAGGCCATACAGTAGAGTTTACAATTATGCAGCACCTAGTGCTGTTCTCGATGTTCACAGTTAGTGTCTCTAGAATTGGACAAATAGAGAGATAATAATAATACAAGGGAAAATATAAATCACAGGAGTGTGTAGAAGTTGAAAGACTGTGCCATTCAGAGGAGGCAGCATATTATAATTCCAAGCATGGGACTTGGAATCAGAGACCAGGGTTCAAATCCTGGCTCTACTGCTTATTAGAGATTGTAGCGTTAGTAATAACATCCACTTTGAAAGAAGGATTATTTTGAGATATGTATGTAATATGTATAAAACAGTAGATGGCTGATGTATTTGTTATATAGCAAATGGACAATAATGCATAGTAACCATGTCAAGTATTTGGTTCTTTCCGAAAGCTTGCTGTTGGGAAAGGAAGAAAACTTGGGTGGGAGAGGTGGAACAGGAAGCTCAGGTGAACATATTTACAGACTTAGAAGGCGCTTGAGGAAAGGGAGAGTTTGAGGATTCTGGCGTGGGGAGGAAGGGGGGACTGGCGGGAGTGGTTTTTGTTTGTTTGTTTGTTTGTTTGTTTTTGAGACAGAGCCTCTCTCTGTCGCCCAGGCTGGAGTGCAGTGGCACAATCTCAGCTCACTGCAACCTTCAGCCTCCTGGGTTTAAGTGATTCTCCTGCCTCAGCCTCCTGACGAGCTGGGATTACAGGTGTGCCTGCCACCAGGCCCGGCTAATTTTTGTATTTTTTTTTTTTTTTTTTTTTAGTAGAGACAGGGTTTCTCCATGTTGGTCAGGCTGGTCTCGAACTCCTAACGTAGTGATCTGCCCACCTCCGCCTCCCAAAGTACTGGGATTACAGGCGTGAGTCACTGAACCTGGCCTTCAGGAGTGGGATTTAAAGTATATATTGCGGGAGAATTTTAGCTTTCTGTGGCAGGGGAGAACTGGAAAGTGAAACATGCACGTGGCAGAGAAAATGGTTAAATTAAGAAAAACATATCACACAGCAGCGACCAAATTAGAGAACATTCAGAAAAGAAAATGGGAGAATGAAACCAACATCTTAGTGAAGAATTGAGGGAAGTTATCCAGATTAAAGAAAATATATTCAAAGCACTTTTTAAAACAGCTTTCTAATAATCTGAGAGCTGAGAGAGGCGGCCAAACAAGTCGGCTGTGCTAAAGCACTGCAGCGTCGGTCGCGCCTCCCGTAAGTAGATCCCGGCCTGGCACGCAGGCGGAACCCGAGTGCTGCGGCTAAGGCGGAGACCCGGCGGGTTTCACGGAAGGACGCCGGTTTCCTGCTCTGGCTTGCCCCGACGCGAGGTGGCGTCTGGAAGGTGCTGCTCTTCCGGTTCACTGTCAGAGTTCTTCTGGCCGCACTGACAGAGCCTGCAAACATGTCGGGGTTCAGTCCGGAACTCATCGACTACCTGGAAGGGAAAATCTCCTTCGAGGAGTTCGAACGGCGGAGAGAAGAGAGAAAAACCCGCGAGAAGAAAGTGAGGCGATGCTAGGCCACGGTGCCCTTCAGTCTCTTTGCCCTACTGCACCTAGGTGTGGGGGAGCCAGACGACCGCTTTCGCTGTGATGGGGCGGGCTGGGAACTTTCAGCAGCTTCTTCCTTATCTTAGAGAAACTCCGGTTGTCACCCCTCATCCCTGTGCTAAGCTTCTTAAAACGTTTTCCCCCACCGAAAAGCTTTTGTCTTGACGGTAACCTCTTCTTTTCCCCCCTAATGCTACGTTTTTATCTCAGAGTAGCTTAACGCTGGTAAGTTAAATGGGAGGTGGGGAGAAGAGTTTGTAGTCACAGTGTCAGGTTCTAGTCCTAGCTTTGCCACTAAGTCGTTTTGTGACGGTGGGTGAGCAGCTCACCTCTCTTCTTTAGGCCTCAGTGTCTCTTTCTGAACTGGAACGATTAAGCTCCTATTTTTGAGGAGCCTCCCGCTGGAGTGAAGTAATAGTCCACAAAAAAGTATTGTTCGATAAGTAGATAATCCTCCCGCGTACCTTTTCCCCTGTAATTAGAAATATCTGAACTTGGCCGGGCGCGGTGGCCCACGCCTGTAATCCCAGCACTTCAGGAGGCCAAGGCGGGCGGATCACGAGGTCAAGAGTTTGAGACCATCCTGGCCAACATGGGGAAACCCCGTCTCTACTAAAAATACAAAAATTAGCTGGGCGTGGTGGTGCGCGCCTGTAGTCCCAGCTACTCGGGAATCTGAGGCAAGAGAATCTAATCTCTTGAACCCGGGAGGTGGAAGTTGCAGTGAACCGAGATCGTGCCACTGCACTCCAGCCTGGCGACGGAGCGAGACTCCATCTCAAAAAAAAAAAAAAAAAAAAAAAAGGGGGCAGAAAGAAATATCTGACCTTTGGTGCTTCAAGTCCAAGAGAAAATTAAAGTAATTAAACCTTTTGAAGTTCGCTGGTAGCATCTTCCATAATTCATGCGGCTAGCAGAGACTCATCTTTTTATTTATTTCATTTTATTTTATTTTCAGACAGCGTCTTGCTCTGTCATCCAGGCTAGAGGGCAGTGATGAGATCTCGGCTTACTGCAACTTCCGCCTCCCGGATTCAAGCCATCCTCCTACCTCAGCCTCTGAGTAGCTGTGACCACAGGATTAACCATCACACTCTGCTAATTTGTGTATTTTTTGTAGAAACAGGGTTTCTCCCTGTTGCCCAGGCTGGTGTCGAACTCCTGAGGTCAAGGGATCCGCCTGTCTCGGCCTCCCAAAGTGTTTGGATTACAGGTGTGAGCCACCAAGACATCTTTTTATTTAAAATGTTAGGATACAATGTGTTCATTAATTAAATTATTAAGTTTTTTTTTTTTTTTTTTTTTTTTTACAAATAACAGATTGAAAAGTAAGATCTAAGTACTTTGAAATGCTTTGATAGTGTTCAAACTTAGATTCCACCTACTGTGTATGTGTTCACAGCTCAAGTTTTGTAGAAATAGAAAATGAGGCAAATGCCCTATTCTATAAACTGCCAACTCATGGTCACAAAATGCCTGAGTGGCAAAGCTAGGACTAAAACCAGATACTCTGTGGCTGGGAAGAGCTAAGTCTGCATTACTTTTTGGAATCATTAAGTAATTTTCAATCACAGAGTCTTCAGGAAAAAGGAAAGCTATCAGCTGAAGAAAATCCCGATGACTCTGAAGTTCCATCATCATCAGGAATTAATTCTACCAAATCCCAAGACAAAGATGTCAATGAAGGTATGTTAAAATTATGTGCTGCCTACGTCGAATGTTTAGAGTATGTAAGCAATTTAGTAAAACATTGTATTTTCATTGCAGTGATATTCTGTTGATTACCTGGTTTATCAGGAGCATAATGCTTGGGATATAGTAGGTGCCCAATAAATATTTGTCGAGTTATTGAATACCCTGATGGTTATATTTTTTGTGAGCTCTAGTGTTGGAAAAGTGTTTTAAATTGACATCAATATATGTTTGGGAGCTTTTAGGATTCATTATTTTTTAAATTGGGCCTCTCAGTTGGTAACCGATCACTTCCAGACTATACTCCCTCAAATTGTAATGAATTACACTTCAGTATAAAGTGGCTTCCAAACCACTGCTTTAGTTATAGGGAGATAAGATGGAAATGTTAGTGTGGAAGGCAAGTTGGTTGTCCACATGGAACTTCATACACAGCACAGATGTCTGGGTAGGCTACCTTATTCTAGCATCCAGTCCTCAGCTTTGCATGTCCAGATATTAAATTTGGTTAGTGCACCCAGACTAATTAAATTCATTGTAGCCTTGTTAATTAGCTAGTAAGCAAATTTATTAATTTTCAGTGGTTGATACCCTTTTCGGGGGATCAGAATGCTGATAATATCTGAGGGTATCCATTTACTACCAGATCAAGTTACTTGGGATGCTGAACTGCCAATTAGAATGTAGATTCATGTATAGGGACTGATAACAACTGTCTGGCTCTAGGGGTTAGAGGTACAATTTGTTTTTTTTTTTTTTTTTTTTTTTTTAGATTGAATTTCGCTCTTATTGCCCAGACTGGTTTGCAAATGCGCGATCACAACATAATGCAGTATCCACCACCAA